>CM010313.2:6793493-6894523 GCA_001923025.3 Taenia multiceps | reverse complement strand
CCAGACAATTATGTGGCAGTTCTCAATGCGCAAAATGGGCAAATACCCTGCAAATTCACCTGTCGGTGGGCCGGGCAAAGATGCGGATTTAGATTCCCCTAGGAGTGAGAGCACCTCCAAGTACGTAGTAACTCGATGCTGTTGTTCATCTCCCCTACCATGGAATGCACAGTGCATGAATTAGTCGAGCAGGTACCCGACTGGTTGCATGTAAAAGGAAGATGAATCAGGTTGCGGATCTGGCAACACCAAGACATTTTGTTGCATTCCAAATCGTCAATCGAGCGCAAAAATTGATTTATTTGATATGGTTGCATCCTACGGGGTTTCAGCGTACAGTTCTCATGCAGCTCCTCATTCGGCAGATGGTGTACGGTCTATGCATCGCGGTTAACACTACCAATCTGTTGCTTTGCATTGCCATTTTGGGACTCGCCAAATGCTATAAAGGTGTACCACCACCCACATTTGCTTTCATCCACTTGACTGCCTGCCTTTGAGCATGTCTGCCGATCTCTCCGATGACTTGGTTGTTACACTCGCCTCTCCCTCCAGCCGCTTAAATGCTGTCTCACACCACCAATCCATCGCACCGTCATCCACATCACACCCGGAAGTGACAAGACGTCGTTAAGTAACAAACAATGTAACAACAAAACATCCTCTTCACTCGCATACGTAGACGCTTGCGCCACTAGAATGAAGGAAGAATGTCATTAGCTAGATGCTGCTGTCTGGCTTTACGCCGTTCATTTGAATATATGCGTGCAACCCACCAAAGATCGCCATTTTACGGTGATGGTTGCTCCGTCAAAGTCAAGCCCTCTCTATCATTGCGTTGCTCCTCCATACCGACGGAGGGTGACGTTGAACTGCCCTCCGCGCTTTGCCAAACATCAGTAATGGGGAAAACGTAAAGCCAAATTAAAACTTCCCAGTTTCTCCATTTGTATGGCGATGCCCCAACGTAATAATTGCCTACACATCCTCTTCACCTTCATCGCCTCCCTATCCTGATCCCACTCTTCTGCTTTCTTCACCTGCTTTGTGTTTCACAACTTCCAATTTTGCGCCCGCTTTTGCTGTTCAAGCAAAAATTAACAAACAGATCGTTGTAGAACTTAGCAATAACGGGACAGAGGTAGAGGTCGATAATTTACTTTATCATGGGGACCCACATTGAGGGGGTGATGGTGCAGTTGATGGTAGTGGCAGAGCATCCAAGATCGGCGTTCTTAGCAAGGGCATCAAAATCGTCCTCTACGTCTATGTCATTGGTGACAGCAACCGCAAAAGTGGCTGACATGAGTTCAAGCATGAGAGTGACGAGTAATCTTTGCAAGGAGAGTAGATTGGAGGCACCGATGAGGGGGAAACGCGTCTTCCCTGCGTAAGTACCCAAGAAGTCACAAAATGAATCTTGCCAAACGCAATTGTCCACTGCGGCCAGGCAATACGCCTAACCCACTGGCCTCGGCGGTGAGTGCGAATCCACTGTTGATAAGCGAATAGGTAGTAGATGAGGGCAAATATCAGCTGCATCTCCAGTGCAGTCAGAGCTTTCACTATGACACTCACAGTCATGAGGCGTAGAACGTTCAGCAAGATAGTCACAGCTCATATTACAATTCCAGCTTGGTGTATCGATTGACTGCCCAACTGATTGCCTCCTCGCTTGCTGGCTTGCTTCATTGGATGACTTCGAGCAATTCAATAGGACTGGATTTGAAAACCACATGTTCTTGCAGACGCTAGCGTACAAAGAGGTGTCGAAACAGAGTAGACACTTACCATTAAAGCCAGCCTAGCGACTGAATGCCTTCATCATGATTGTGGGATGTAGCAGCATTATTTAGCTACTCTCTCAACTGCATTCTACTCGAAGGTGATAGGGAGTAGCCCTCATGTCAATAGTAAAAGCACTTTCGCAATTTAGATCGTCCTATGGATAAGGTAGAGCAGCAGTTAGGCACTACACATTTGCCACAGTTTCCAGCTGCTAATCCATTACGTTTTCCAAATTACCCCTCAGCAGTACACAATCATTCCACTGCATACCACTTTAGCCTCAACACACTGTGGTGAGTACAAACTCACGACCATTCACTCCTCCCTGTTAACGTTGAATACCAGTTCTACGATGAGGGACTCATCACCCCTTCCTGATGCTGCGTCTGTGTTACCATCTATTCTGTCACATCTTTTCTTACTCCACCGATTACTTAGCACTCGGACAATGAAGAGTAGCTGGTTGTTGATTACCAGAAGAAGCAGGTGGAAAAGGAGTGTGAGGTGTCAACAGTGGCAACGCTAACATGGCTGCACTCATACACAGGCACCTAATAAGCGTACCAGAAACGAAATACTTGGCTACAAAACAGTAAAACGTTTGCAGGTCCCACATGCAAAGATTCAAGCTACTGTGCGTATTTCTTACCATCTCCATCATTGTAGGTACACATAGAGCCCATATTGTATCCATCTTCTTCTGTATGCCATGTGCATTAAGCTTTGAGTACATAGAGTTGAATGGACAATTTTGCACCTTACTCTTCTCTCGGCTGACTCATATTAATTTACCTCAAGGTGTGCAGAAGACGAGAAGCTGTTATTAAAGGGCCATTAATAATGAGGCGTGCAATATTGGGAATTTTTAAAAAAGCAATCTGGTTAAGTGGCTGCTTTAAAAAGGCTGCAAATTTGCCTAGTTCCGGTTTCGAGAATATGGGGAAGCATTTCAATCTTTCCTCTGCCAGTATGCCTTGTAAGAACTGATAAAAGCAAACATGTGATTAGAAGAGCTGGTGGGGAGACTAGAGCCCTCACTAGCAACGCAGCCCCAGCCTAACCTGTAGGAAAATGCGAGGTTACGATGAAGTAGAGATGAATAGTTGATGCAACATGGAGGCGTCAAATGAAAGCAACTGGGCAGATGAGAACAATTAACAATGAGGTACAGATGAGTAGACTTGAACTTCAAACTAAGGATAATAATAGAAACTCAATCAAAACCAACGCCTGCAAATTAAACGCCATAGAGAAATCCACATCTGTATGCAAATAACAATGAGCAAATACGTCGCTGAACTCAGCACATAGGCTAGCCTACCATCCGTTATTAAATTCTTCACTGAGTGCCAAACGGATAAAGTGCTTAATTTATTCTCAGTTATAGACGGCGTAACCCAATGGACGTCAAGAGCGTCTTAGATCGCCCACGCCAATTTATTAATCACCGATTATTTTTTGACAACTAACTAAGCCGACTTTCACCCTGTGCTAGGGACTTATTGCAACAAAGAGGATATGCGCCTTCAGCAAACAATCCCAGCGTTTTCTTATGTGTATTTGACTGTCTCGCAGCTAACCTCACATCAAAGTGAAAACTTAGGCCGAACAGCACAGCAACCAGTTCTCAGGAACAAGCATCATTTTAATGCATTAGCTTAACGTTGATAGTAGCTGTTGCTCTTTTAAAATAATCATCCTTTTGCCTTCGTTACCCCAAAAAAGAACAAGATTTTAAAGATTTCGGAAAAATTAAGTGCTAACGTCAACTCCACTAAAATCAAACGAAGAAATAAGAAAGCGGAAAAAGATGTGGCACGGGATAGATAAGTCATCTAATATTTTTTGGGGAGATTGGATGGCACTATCCTAACGTGTTATGTCAGATAGCTTTTGTTCAGCTCAAGCAAACCTCACCATTCAAAGTGCGCCTGAGAAAACGGTTCACATACCACGCTACAGAAAAAAGGTTATTATCTTACGCTACATGGCCTCACCCGCTCCATTTTCAACAGGTTTACCGAAACCTACAATATCTATCATCCAATTGCCACCGAAGACTTATTTTACTAAGTGGTCTGCTTGCGGCACTGAAATTCGGCTAGTTGTAACCAACCGACTACGAATAAACGGCACACAATCGACATCAAACCCATTTGTCAAAATCAGGACAACAAATGCGGTCAGCGTTGATAGTGGAGGTAAACACCTACTGTAGTCGCTACTCAGCGACATAATCAACTGAGCATCAGCTGCACTCACAAAAGAGAAGAGACTAGGAGGGACCCATTGTTTGGCACCTTAAGTTCCGCCGAGGCAGCAACCTTTTGATTGCCCGTCTCGCACATGTACTCGCTGGCCCGACACTGAAGCCCGCAGCCTCAAGGAAAGGATTAAACGCTGTCAAAATGGACAATGAAAGGGCACAAACTGTTTCAACGCATCGGTGATTGCACTGTGCAGAGCAAACGTTCACCTCACTCTTCGTAACTGAGATACAAGAAGAGAAAAGCCTTCATGGAAGCGAAGAAATTGCCCTCATGCAGAAAAGCTCCCAGCTGTCTTTTAAAATTGACCAACTGCTATTGGAGAGATGAGATTTGCTCAAAGTTAAATGGGACTCAGGCACAAAAGTCTAGATGAGATAACGGGGAGGAAAAAAGCGCAAAATTGCGCTTTCGTAATTTAAGGCCCAAATCACAGCGCACCCCTTCTAACTCCTACGCTGAGACGAGTACCATCATCATTTATTATCCCATTCGGTGAAAAAATTGTATGGTGCACATCCAAACCTTCCTAACATCCTCAAAAGTTCGAACTTCTACACCACTTTATTAAAGCCAGCACATGATCGCTTTTTCTCATGTTCCTTAAAGCCAGCAAAAATTTTCTCGACTAGACCCAAGTGCCGTCTTCACAGAAATGTTTGAGCTCGCACTGTTTTTATTCTTCAAATCCAGGTTTCAAGGATGAGTTCTTCACCTATTTCACATTCTCACACCGGTAGGTGCAAAATGGGACTGCTCCATAATCTTTGCCTGACGTAATCTTGAAAGTGTGAAGAGTCCATTTTGTGGTTTTTTTAATGCTTAAATATCCACGTCGAAGACAGCAAATCGAGTTTTCAGTCAAAAGACCCTGTGCACGGAAAACTGATCACGAACATATTCACTTCCCTCTGTGAACGTTATTTTGAGAGAAGTTATGGTTCCAATTTATCAGCTCCTTCACAAACTGTGAATTTCTCATATTTCCTGAAATGAAAGATCGCAGGGTGTCTCCCTCCGTCTTCCTCGTGGCGAACGAAAGCAAAAGTGGCGGTAGGAAGGCAGGACATTAAGAGTGTTACGGGTAGAAGTGGAGGACCTCTCACCGTCGGTCAATTGTCCAGAGTGGCCGTACTGCGTGACCAGGAACTGTGGGTGCGACGTGTATACTAGTAGACCTCACAAGCATCAACTCAAATATTTGTCTAATTAAACATTTTTTTCTTTTGGACATTCACGTAAGTCGAACTTTAGTGCAAAGTAGTCGTTCTTCTTTAAGAGCGATGATTGGTGATGGAAAACAGAGGACTAACTTGTGTAGAAGAGATGAGTAGGGACTTTGGGAATTAATGGAGCATGGCGGAATCGTCCTGAATGCTAGTGACAAAAACTACCATTGGGAGGAGTTTTAGAGGGTTCTTTGGATTAAGAAAACTATCAGCACTGCTGTGTGCAACAGATATGTTTCAGAACTGCTGACCACAGCTGCAGTTAGATTGGTTGTCAAAGCTCCCGGTCAGTACTACTTTAGGAGAGAGGTAGCATGTTGATGTAACTGATAAGACAAGTGATGGACGTTTATAATTAATGTCTTGGAGATAAATTAGGAACCGGTGCGAAGAAGGGAAGAAGATGGGTGGGAGTGGATTATGTCGTTTAAAGTAGATTTGCTTTGATGGAGGTGCCTGACCTGATGGAGATTCTTAACGCTGTGACCACGCTTAAGTCCTGTGGAGTTCGCTGACATTACCTCACCCTTCATTGACCTGCGTTGAAGCATTATGGTAAGGCAGTGCTCTTGTTGGGATGAGTTGACTACAACACACATGTGGATTTAATGCATTGATTATGGTGAAGCAGTCGTTAAAATCTCATTGCAATCAATCCAAAATTTTGGGTGGGAAGAGAGTGGTTTTAATTCCCCACACCAGCTGTTGGCGCATCCTTTGTTAGTCGACAGACCACCACTTACCATGGCACCGATTTTAATGTTGGCTATAATGAGGTATCATGGACGGTTGTGTTGATCGTGGTGACTGTGACGACTTGGACAACGTCGAAGGAAGGAAAGTACGTGGCGTCCCGAGACTTCCCTTAAGGCAAACGAAGGTATAGTACTAGGGCAGAATACATATATTCTGGAAACATGGGGATTGAGTGCTGCTAGCATGGTCCGGAGGCCATCAAACCAGATGGTACAACATGGCCATCCAAGTAACCGAAACCGGCGGTCCAAACATAGCACTACAATGCAAACTTTGTGATGCTTAAGGCGGTTCCAGTGTTTTGGCTGCCAGTGCTCCAAGGGAAGACGTTAAGGTGGGGCTGCAGTTACATGATTCTTCCCGTTGAGAGTTAGTAGAGTACGAATTCTTGAAAAAAATAAAGGCAGAGTTGGGTTGATAACCCAAGGCGTGTGAGTGCATGAAAGAACGGTCAATATTGATACTACCTGATCTGTGTTAGTAATTACCATCACCTCGCAGGCAATAGAAGTAAACTTCGGCTGTCACTCTTTGTCAAAATGTATTAAGGCAAGTGAATATCTTTGATCTGCACTTGTAGCGTCCTGAGGCTCCCTTTAAGGTAAAAGAAGGCATAGTACTGGGGAGTAGAATACATGTATTCTGGAAACAGAGGGCTTGGGGGCTGTTGGCACGGCCCAAAGGCCGACCAACCGGCTAGAACAATATGGCCACCCAAGTGACCTATACCGGTAGCTCAAACAAACAAAGTATTACACAGCCCCTCTCTTCTTTCGAGCGTCGTCCCCGACGCTCCCCTTGGTCAGCGCCCCATCTCAGCCATCACAACGTAATCAGTGCTGCGAGAAGCACCCACGAGCTAACCGTCCAAGTCGTCGAGATTCGAACGCATGTGTTCCTGTAGTGCCATCAATTCCGCATAGCACTCAGTGCAGCGAATGCGCGCTTCTTGGCCGTCCTCTCCCACGACAATGTGGTCCAATAAAAGATGGAGGTACGCATCCAAGTTTTCGAATGGGTCGAGACACACACAACACATATTGCGATTCCAGACTTAATTGGTACCGTAGAGGAAAGGCAAGGGCATCGTAGAAACCTGAGCAAATGTGGCGGTCGAGCCTCATAGGAACAAGATGCATGCAACCCAAGTGTGCAAAGCATAAAACGATGCTATCCAATGATATCTTGCACATTCTACATCTGAGAACAGGAGAGAGAGCTTACGGAGGATGCTTGACCACAACGTCGCAGGTATCTCTTGACAGTTCCACTGGACTTGGAAATCACGGCTAGTGTCGCTTCAGTTGTTAATAGCTTCCCTGTCAAACACGAGGGCGAGGGAGGTACAGAAGCTGGACGTCGATCTCAGCCCTTCTGTTACGGGATACCAGAGGTTCTCCCATCCATAGTACATGTACTTCTTTCACGCCGCCGACTTTTGCCAGAAGCGGCATGGAGGAGGATAAAATCCATCAAAGTCGGGTCTGCTTTCCGCTGTTAAATTTTCGGGAGTCCTCGCTTACATAAGCAGCAATTAGGAAATAATTTTAAAAGTAGTACACCCTGTTAAAAGTGCTCACAATTCGTCTAGGATAGCCATGCAGCTCTCACCGCATTATCGTAGGTACCATTTGTTCATTTTACCGGTAAATCATTACGACTGATGGCTTCGACGACATTTCAACAACTCGAGAACCCCACAGTCCTGGACTTTGCACACCTATAATAAAATGCATGTTCCGTTATTATCGCTTTACTAGTAGTGGACTGACAAAAATGAGAACACTTTAGGCTGAGAATGATAGTAGCAAATAATCGAGAAATCGTGGTGATAAAGCGGATGCATACCATGCAGCTTCTTTGGGACAAATCTTTGTTTTTTGCTAGAACGAATCGCATTTATATAACTTCTAAACGATGATGCTGAAACTTTGCAAAGTCTGTATGCTCGAACACTGTTTATTAGATCTGTAAAGTAACGCAAAATGTAAACAATAAAGTGTTTCGACTTTCACACTTTAACTTCTTTAGGTGGTTCTGCACCTTGGAACAAGCGATTATAGTATTCTGGAAAACGTTTGATCACAGCCCCTACAATGCATGCCACATTACTGCCTTCTGAAATTAAAAAACTAACTGTGCTTATTTGAGCTGGGTTAGGTGTACCGACAACGATAATGATAAACCGTGGTGGCTGGCTTGGAAAAGTTTTCGGTGCAAGAAGATTTATACATACCGAACAGGATTCACGGTATATTAATACGCGAAGTAATTTACGGTTCCACCTCAAGAGTTATGTATGGGAGGCCATGATTATTGCTAAAATCACTGCGCTTGTGTGTAATAGCAAAAAGTTTCACAATTAACAAGAAATGGAGCCAACACCGAGGGGACGAATTCTTACTCGAGACATGGGTGACAAAATAGTTGCTGCAATCCCCAGCGTGGCACCCGTTTATGATTCGTGATATACTTTGTGTGCTGTTATATGCGAGTCAGTTTGCATTTAGTAATCCAACTGGTCAATCTGGTGATTTGACTTGGAATATTAGCTGCCAGTAGTAAAACACCTGTGTTGAAGGGATATCAAAAATGCGTGGAATCAATTTTATTACCTACAGGGGATTTTACAAGGATACGGCTGCATTTTGCAGAGATGATTTCTTAATATCTGTGCTACTGACGCACCTAATATTTATAAGTGTCTAATTTATGCCTAAGGCGCTTGGGGGCAGGGAATGTTGGTGAGTATTAAGGGCAATGATTGTATAATGGAGCAACATACCTTGAGACAGCAACTAACCAGCTGTGAGGTACTAACTAATGCACAAATTCAAATAATTCTGTTTTAACACACTGATCAACATATCATCGCCGTGAACGCTAGGAGTAGTTTCCAGATGCTCGCATCGGTAAAGAGATCCACAGAACTGCATGGCACAATTTTGCACTGTTTCGAAATAAATCGAGCAACATTAATTTAGATTTCGCGTCCAATGTCAAAATATTTTAAACCAGATACGAACTGAGCACCAGGAACTTGCACCTTGAGCTCGTAAAGGAAAAGAGAATGGTTTCAAGCGAAATATAGCCAAACTAATTTGACAGATTTCATAGCGAATATGCACGCTTTATTACAAGCACTTTAACAAGACAAAATTAGGTCCATCGAAGTTTCATGACTCAACGTAAGGCGGACTTGTGAGCAGCCAGCCAAAATTGCAGTCATATCTACAGCAACCACGATGTTTTTTTCTAACAAAAATTGCAAAACCATTTTTTATTTCTGGCGAAAACACTTTTTTTACGGGCATACCTCAAAGTGGATGCGTTTACAAGTCCTCTAGACAGCTGACACGTTGCACTAACCCTCAATGCCTTTCGGAATAAATAAGAAATAGATTACGATGCAACTCACCCTTATAAACCTTCAAAAGGCATGTGAACCCCAACTATTAACTCCAAGTTGCAACTAGATCACAATCTATGGCTCCGCAGTGGACAAGTCATGTGTTGGCAATAGCCACATAGGATTGTAATTAGGAAATTCCAAACTCCCACGATAACATTTCGAACATTGTTTACATAGAAACTTATCTTGTAGAGTTGCTAATTTTGTTCATCCGGCTTTACAAGTTTTGGCGTAATGACTGAAGTATTACTGACAATGACTGCAACTTGAGAAACAGTTAGCAAGATTAGTAAGTTAAGTTATTGGGATCATGATGGGTCAGCTTCACAGCACAAGAATGCGTAGAACGATGCGAACTTTGAGAACCAAATCGCACGCATCACATTTGTTGCTGAACATTGTGCAATTCAGCTTTACGAGGCATCAGCCTGACTAACAGACAGTTTAAATGTGGCTATTAATTTTTTCTACCGTTTCAGAACGGGCTTTGACTTACAAAGGAGCGAAAGTGAAACATGAGTTTGATTAAATTTTTAAATTAGCTAATGTGTTTGCTAATGTGGAATCTCTCCGGTCTGGCCATAAATCCTTCCTTGAACATTTTTCTTTTATCTCCAGTTGAGTAAGACAAGTACTGATAAACTGGCAGATACTTAGATTTGAACAAATACATTGAGGTAGGTCTCTAATACATGAATTGGGCGATCACTGAGAAAAGACATCTTTAGAAGTAGCCTATGCGTTACCCATTTATTGCAGACAAGGACTTTACTAGTACAAAATCCATCTGCTGACCATGCACCCTTTACCAACAGGTCTGATGTCCTTACCATTTATCCAAATGCAAAAATTACCTCGAACCTCTAAATAGGTCAATCGCAACTAATCTTTTTTAGGTTATATGATCTTCCACATAGCAAAGAAAATCTGGTGATGGTTTCGCAATAACTAGTGGCGAAAGCAATGCAGACTGCTAAAATGTGGCCCTCGCTCGTGCCTGGAACATAAAAATCGCTGAAGTTGAGTGGCAGGATATTTAGCAAGGTGATGCGCGTGATCTTCAGATATTAAATCAAAATTAGCAGTGCAGTAGGGACCTTGATGGAAAAATTTGTGGCATGACTTAACGAAGTAACAAAATCATTTTGAAGCTAAGAGCTAAATGTGTTAGATTTGCCGTGATTTCTGCCGAATTTGAGTTGGCGGTGAATTGCACATTTTGAACTTTGGTTTATTCGGCTACGTAATGTTAAAACGCAGGCGTCTAGTTTTACATAAATAAAAAAGGTATTTGCATATTTTATCGTAAAAACTAAAAAAATCCAACTTCATTGCAGCGGGGAAGGATGGTCTCGCATTAGTAATACTGCCATAATCCGAAAGCACAAAAAGGAAGAGGATTAAGGAAAAGGGAAGAAAAACGGAAAGGAAAATGCGATTGCCTGAATGCTGATTAAGTGAGGGCAAACACGAGGAAGCGAGCCCCATGTGCAAAAAATCTTAGAGCAGTTTGTAATGGCGAGAGAACATGTGCTCTTGCAATCACACATCTGATGCATTTCCCACTTACTAAGTAACTAAACAAGTTTGTAGGCATCCTAAGTAAAAGTTACATCAGGTCTAAATTTAGTGAAGATAAAAAAAGTTATGCATGGCATGTCTTGACAATTTAACGCTAATTTAGTTTGAAATAAGTTGGCGTTTACGCATGAATCCACAAATTATGTAGCGAATTTGCGCTTCTGGTCGTCAGTGCTTACAGTAATTTATACCAAAGGAACAGATAGGGGAGGACAGCTTAGTACGTATAAGTCTTTGAAGCCAGCAATTAGTCTTTTCAAGGCGGTGCAGGCTGGATGAGAGTACGTTGCTTATAAGACGTTTCGGACTTTGTAGTCATGAATAAAAGCGGTTCTCACACATTAACTTAGCCGTCTCAAATTTATGCAACATATTTCATCCATTGATGATGCAATACCAAGGAGCGTATTTGGCGAGTTCGGAAAGATGTGGTCTAATGGGTACCTCTCCCGCTCTCCTTTTTCCCATTCCGCCTTTGCTTACTGCAGTTCACTAAGGTGTTTTCCATAGCAACTACCCACGAATAGGTTTTGCATGTCATTTTATCAGTAAAATATGCTAAATTGGTAGACTATAATCAGTTAAAACACTTTGGCCTGCGAGGGGTAAATGAATGTGAATTTGGATTTAGCATTAAGCAGTGGATCATTGAGGCACATCACTTTTGTTGACCAGGATTATACAAAGAACCAAATTATAAACAGGTAGATTCATGCATTTTGAGAAGGGGGCTTTCAATGAGCAGCCATTTTGCTCTTTTGGACTGAGACTGATGAGTGAGGTGGCTGCATCACCCTGCGGAATGATGTATTAGCGGACGGGTGAATGAGTCGATGAATGTGCGAATGAATGGGCGGTTGCATGTAATATGATACCAGTTGCCATGTTTTTACTAATCTTTGATCTCTAAAATAGGACTTATGCAGTTGACACAATGCAGGCGAACTGGTTAATCCGAATCAGCATTATAATTTGTCCTTCACACTAATAGAGCTTACTTGCAATGGCCTTTGTTTGGATTAACCATATGGACCTACAGCTGATTTTCAACAATGCAAATAGGGGTATAATTAAGTAAAGCATAATTTTCTGCAGAAAAATACACTTTGGATGAATTATTGCCTCTTAGTTTCCCTTTCTCATGGTACATTAATGAGTCCTCTCAATAGTGACCATGCACACGCAGGCCCAATGCTCATTCATTTCCGTTTGATGGCAGATAAAGATGAAGCGGCGTTGCAGCATTTTAGTTACTGCATCGCTCACGAATGAAGCTAGTGAACTTATTAGTTGTTTGCAGTAATTCGTGGAGGACTGTTGCCTTCAATTTACTTTTTGCTCACTCCTCTCTATTAAGTGAAGGGCGCTCTAAACTCCCAAAATCTTGCTTTGGTTGGTGCTCTCGACGTGACGGAAATTGTCTTTCCATTCGATCATGAAAGGCATGGCTAATTGGCTAGTTACAGCTCAATAGCACCCAACCCTGCACCTGACCCAAGAATCTCTAATTTTTTACTGAACAAATCCGCTTCAGCATGGTTCGACCACTCCTCTTGTTCGAAAAGCTCCAATACATAAAGATCAAATCGCCCAAGCACTTAGACAAGTTTGCAGCAATCGTGCAACAAGAACTGCTTACGGCCTCAGAACGAATCTTTCCAAACTGATGATTAAACTCTGCCTCTGCGTGTTGTGCTCCATAATCAATTTATATTATCTTTTTCAAATACGGTCCGACTTGAATCGACTCAGATTCATTTCCTCAAATCTATGCAAATTTTAGGATCACTTACGGAGTAGACGTGAAGTTGAGTTTTTCGTTGAAATAGCAGGCCCAAAGCATAATATAAAAAGAAGACGGGATAAAAGGGGCGCCATGAAAGGAAATGAGCATGAGAAAGCGTTCTTAGGAACAAAGAGAACGCTCTGCTCTGCAATGCTTCTGGCATTACCAAACACGAGTCGAGCACCGTACAGGAAATAAGAAGAAAAACATATGGTTATTTACGCAAGTACCGAGCTCTACGAAAAACGAAATAAAGAAGCGCAAAACAAAGTAAGCTGTTCGCCATTTTTCAAAAAGACTAGATGCTTCGGGTGCTAACTACTAGCAGGAGGGTCCATGTTGAGAACAGAACAAAGTTGGCATGATTATTTTGTGGTTCAAGGGCTTGAGTATTTACAGACAAAGGAGAATTTTCATAGCCGCTCATTCCTGTAAACAAAATATCTTTGAGCAGACATCAAAGACTTTGAGCCACAGCACATTTTCGAGGTAATTCTATAGCATTATAAAGGTGTTCAACTGAGGATGGGTGATTTGTTACTATTGGTTCGACCACTTTAGTTACCCTAATCGCCTTATGCTAAAAAGCCGAGCTGTATTTTCTAAAACCGTAGTATGGTCGCTGCATCATTGTGAGGAATGAAAAGCCCCACAGCGTGGTAAAGTTTGGTAGAGTCGACAATTGGAAATTGGCGTTTAGATCAAATTTGCATAATTTTTAAAAAGGCACATAACAGGGGTTCAAAGTGGTCTTACCTGGTGCGCTCATACTATTCCTGTGATCAGACATTCAGACGAGAATCATGGGCTTTGTTGGTAACCAACTGGTGGTCTGTGTGATGATGCGTGCACTTAGATGGTTGACTGATCACTCCAAAATACAAATACTGTTCCTGCAAAGCTTCATTTAGCAATGAGTTATTTGCGGGCCGTGGGTTGTACTGTTTTGGAGGAAACAATAGGTGGCAAGTTGGCACTGCAATTATTATCGTGGGGTGTTTGCTGTTTGCACTTAAAAAACAGGAAGACCTCGATAATTATAAAATTTGAAGGAAACTCTTTAGTAAGTTGATGAGTTTCAGAATCTTAACCACTGTTCTAGCCCAACTTCTTCACGATGAGATTGACGTTTGATGACTGACCAGTAACTAGACCTAGTTTCGTTTAAGTAAATATTCACCGCGCTATATCACTAAGTGAACGTAGAAACATGGCAAAAATGACTCAGTGTGCAATTATCTATGCCTGATAGACCATGTATTTGTTGCTCCTGCGCCTCCTCCACGTCCGTGTATGGTGGTGCGCTGGTCGTGTAACTGACTGGGAGAAGGGCTTATGACTGGGAATGCCTTATGCTGCGAGGATTGCTAGGCGATCGAAAACGCCATCACTGTTTTCTCCTAAACCTTCTATCCACAGGTTGGAGTGCGCACCACCCTACGCCTAGCAGACTACGCTTTTTCGTGCAGTTGTTCGCATTGAATCGCTTGCTTACAAGGACTGAAAGCTGCTGATGTCTTGGACCTTTCCACTTGATAGATTTCCCTGTAAATGGGGGGTGTTTGAGAGAAACTTCCAAAAAGAAGTAGGATCAGTCAATTGACTGGAGGGAAGTGCTACGCCAAGAAGGCTATTCAAGATCATTACTGCAATACTTGAATATTTGAAGTGTACTGTCTCTTGTTTGCGTTATCCCTACACTTTTTGCATTCATTCAAAATGCAGATGAATAAGACCACTTTTTGGTGTCGAAAATTGACCGGGGATTATATTGGGCCAGATCGTCCGAGGACTAATAAGACAGGATAAACGTCGACTAGGTGCTGTGTTGTTACCGACCACAAAAGTGAAATTGGCACCAAAGCTCGTGCCTAGGGTTGCAATGTTTATTGCTGGCAGTTGTTTTTGCTCCTCCTCAAGAGGCAAGTTTGCACATAACTTTCAGGTGTCACCAGTCTATCACGCATACAAAAACTTTGTTGAGGCTTTGCATTTGACACCATTCCTACCGAGTCATTTGAACATGAGTCAATGTTTCAATTAATAGGACGCACCTTTCCTCCGCAGTAAGCGGATTATTTGGTCAATGATGGACGTTTTTCTTCGGAATGCGTACTGTTGGTCAGTAGGTGTAAGGCGACGTCTCAAAAGTTAGCGATAGTTGTAAAGATGAAGCAAAGTTGGTTGAGCGCCACCTCGATTCGCAAGAGTGAACGTTGGACACATCTGTGCCATAATCAGTTTCTATGTTTGGATAATGCACACTCTTCATTTTGTCAAAGTGATGCTGAATCGGAGCTCCTCACCACAGAGAGGATCACGTACAAATGCAGCTGATTTATAGGGCGCAATCCGGCCCCATCCCCGGCTCATGTTTCCTGGTTTGGTTTGCTACCAACATGGGACACTGTCCAACCTCGCTGCCGAGATACGCAAATTTTGATTGTATTGCAGCAGCATTAAATGCAGACTGAAATTGTCGCTTCTGGGATAAGTATTCTGGACTACGATCTTAGTGGTTAGGGCTACCTGCCTCTTTAGTTCTTTGAAATCTCCTTTGGAATTGGCAGTGCTGTGGAATGCGCCATAATATAACTATCAATTTTGAGGGATCTGTTCAAACATTAAATCCATCTACCAATTCATCCATCCTAGTTCATATCTCTAATAAGAGAGGGCTCTTTTTTCGACAACTGTCCAAATTATCGAGTCATTTTTTGATGACGTTGAAGTAGGTGCGTCAGAACTCATCTCTGGTTTCGCACAATGTTGTATGAGATAAACTATTCTTAATCTGACAACAAAATCCCAAACCATACCATCCAATCTCTTCGCTCATCCATACATTGACCTTGCTATCCATCCGTTTCCTATCCAGCCTTCCATCTAGTTATTAATCTATTCACTTCTGCAAGCCTTCTACGTTCCTAAAGGCGATTGAAGGCAAACGAATCTGGAGGTATCGGCAATAAAGGCGCCCAGTAGTGGGCAGATTAAGAGCATAAATGGGACTTTCAAAAGATGGCATGAGACCTGGCAAAAAATGCAAACTACTCAAGAAGGTGGCTTTTTTGCATCATAGCTACCAATGTCAACAACAGCTGAGGCGAAAATGCAGGTAGAGATCCGTCGATGGGGGATCACGAAGCATCAGTAATCGCAGCACTGTAGGCTGTGTGCATTTAGGTGACAGAAAGGCTGGACGCACACTAGCACAAAAATGCTGCTTCAACTGCCAACAATTCGGCTGCCTCGATGGTCAAGGAAGTGGAGTGGGTAGAAATGGAGCGGGGTCCTAATCGAGCACAGGCTATCGCCACGGGATCCGAGGTGAGGATGGCTGAGTTTCTGCTAGTAGATGCCCTCCTCTGTCTCCTAGTTTCATAAGCTTTTATCGTTCTTCCTTCTATCCACCCATAGTACTAAGTGTTTAGCCACTTCAAATCAATTTATCCCGTGTCCACAAAGCCATCCATCATTTGTCCTTCATCGTTCTCTTTGCCTTGTTTACTTACTAATTTTGCAATTGTGCAGTGATTGAGAGTTCATTTGTCAACTTAGCTGCTTTTTATCTGCTCAGCGTCGCATCGGCTTCCATGACAATATCATTGGATTGGTGACTTTGATCGACACCTAAAATCCACCTTCTCGCATTATCTTCTTCGCCTCAATATGATCCTGCAATTTTCTGTCCATTGTGCCCTGAAAATTTATGACTATCTTGCACTTACTATGATATACAAACGATTTGTGATGCATCGACTAGTTTTAGCCTACTTCGAAGGATTCGTGCATTGCATTCCTCTCAGTGGTAACCCTTTAATGCGTAGTCGCTGCCATGTTTGTCAATGTTACCTGATCCAATTTCAATTTGGAAGCCTTTGTCAAGGCTATGGTGTTGTTGTGGTCTGTGACAAAGCAGTTAAGCAATTTAATTGTAAACCACTGGAGGTCGGCTCTTTGTTGCAAAGGCGAGTCTGCAAGTACCATTTGCTCGTCTATTAATGCCTAAGCAATCCATTTGTGCTATCCATTCGTCCATTCACCCCGGGCACCCACATTCAGACATCTCCTTAGGATCGATTAGCCTTTAACAGCCGATCTGACGCCGCACTTCTGCTTAGAATTACCTTTGTGCTCTGGAAAGCTTCTTCAAATCTGCCAGAATGGTTGTTATAACCGGAGAGGGAAGGAAGGGAAAGAAGTCGTAGTTGAGGCAGGCGCTGGGGCAAATGTCGGTGCCTCTTCAATGACAGATCATCGAGGATTGAAGGAGAGTCAGGTTTTTCTGGGTCAGCGGTATTGGCCTTGGTGATGGTGATGGAATGAATGTCACTTCATTCCATGAATCTAATTCTGCCATTGTCAATGCTCCCACGCATACTTCTCTTATGCTACACTCAAAATTATAGCCCTTTTGAATGTCCTGTAAAAGCACTAGCCTGGAAATAGATTTATATTCTTGTAAAAGACATTGTTGGCATTGGGCAATTTCACTGTTATGGGTACAGAGCCGAGGGTGATTAAGCATCAACACTTGTGCCATGTTCTGTATTTCTAGTGGGTTCGTTCTTCAGTATTACGCGTGAAGTTCTTATGGGAGGCACTGTGAATGACAGGTCTAAAACAAAAACCGCAAAATAAGTGGATGGGCCTGTCACTCAGCCAACGCCTGCAGTCTACAAGTGGTTGAGCAAGACTTTCCCACAATGCATACTACAACCTCTTATCACAAGTGCTTCCCTCAGACACGGACACTCGAATAGTCAATAGGCCTGTTGGAGCGAAGTCCGCTTCCAGCGCCAACATAGTGAGCGTAAAGTAGAAAAACATCGGCACTGGTGTGGACTTGGATTGTATTTTGTCTGTAGAGACAGAAGGTAATGTTTGATCGTGCGGGTTGCACGAGAACTCTTAAATTGGTTCGCCGGGTTGAGTTGTTATAGCCCACTGATTAGTCAGATTCTGGGAAATCTTCTTAGCCCACGTCGTCTTCTATCTCTCCTTTTCACTTCTGTCCAAGTGTCTGATTGATCTCTTTTGACCGTTGACTACTCTAGACGAGTGCTCCGCTCTTCAAAACGGTGCGACGTGAAAATTGACCTCATCATATTTAACATCAAACCGCGGCTGCAACCGCCAACACTTCATTTTCTCGTGTCACCAGCAACAGTAGAAACTTTGATATGCCATCCTCTTGTAGTCACAGAAACTGACGGCGACGTGTAAGCATTACTTCTCAATTATAGATTCATCCTATCATCTATTCTGTCCACTGTTCTTCACACCCGATTTTATCTCATATTTTGTTCCTTTTATTGCGTCCTTTTTAGTGATTATTACTGCAACTACGCTCTCTGGAGGTGGCAGTCACAAAACAATGAAATGGGGGAGAGTAGGCAATTTCTCTTGTCCCATGTGTTTGCATACCCTATGATTTATGTGTACCTTCCATCACTTTCTAAAAGTGTGTGCGTGTGTACGCATGCGCCTTGACTTTCTAGTCTGAAGCTGAACTCAGTACTTGTGCCTCTTCGCAGGTTCTCAGATTCTTGTGTGTGAAGGGGAGGAGAGATGAGAATCCATGCGTCTGTTGTAGAGGTTGCCGATTTTGACCGTGGGATTTGCGGTTATGTTTGTTTTGGGTTCTGGCACTGGATTGGATTTTCTTTGTACGCGCTCACTTCTGGCGACACTAACGCTTGGAAATGTTTCGGTTTCACACATTCGTCTCATCCTCTTTCATCAGACTGGTTCTGACTTGCAATGAATCAGTCCTTACCTCCAAATTGATGTTCCACTACTGATAGGCTTGTAAGTAGTTACGAAGAAAAAGGATTTAGCTGAGCATCTGCTAGTCGACTAGGTCGAGCATTTTGGAAAATGCGTGAAATGTTGTGCTGCAAGTGTACGTGTGTCCATTATGGCAAGCAGGTTCGGTACGGCGAAAAATGTGCTTAGTAGATGGCACCACGTGTAGAAATCCCCGATGGAGCTGCATTCAGCTGATTCGCATCTGTGCAAATGGACTAGCAAAATGGACCCATTGAAATACTTGCTGTCTGGACAAGGACTATGTTGCCTGCTATTGACGCGGAAAGCTGCCTCGGTCAGGAGTTTTGTTCCATCGGCCAGCATGTTCGCATTGGATGGGGACGCTGGTAGTAAGAAAGACAGTCGAAGCTCATCTCAAGCATTAGAGAATGAAGGTCCTATACTTTTACTGTGCTTAAACGAATAAGCAGCTCTTTTGAAGGGATTCCAAATAATTCATTTTGTCCTTTTTTGTTTGTAGTTTTGCACCAATGGGTTTTCCATTCCTCCATCTTGTTATTTCGTACGCCATACTCGAAGATGGAAAGCAAAATGCTTGCGAAATGTATTAGCACAGAACAGGCAGAGGAGACCTGCCTTTACATCTAACAGTGAATGTGGCACAATGTTGGTGTCAGCAGCTAATCTACCTTCCACTAAGCATAAAACACAATCTTCATTTTCACTTGTGCGATTAAATTGCAAATGGAGCTCGTAAAAGGTAACAAAATGGATTTGCTCTACTTTTGAGAAAAGAGTTACATGGTAGTTAACATGGGTTACCAATTGGGTCCCCATTCCTGCTCTTTCATTTCACTTATTCACTTAGACTGCGCACAGGTTATCAGCCTTGGTTTCTTCGCCAGTGTAGCCAAACAACTGGGTCCACGAATGAAGAATTCGACATTAAGTTTCGCCTGTCGGCACCTCAATATGTTGCGTTGCATCACTTGGTTGTCTTCACCTTCGTATAATTGCATAATGACGAATTGTCCTTTTTCTACTTTTGGGGCGAGTGCATATCCGTGTTCTATAGTGTACCTGCTTTGGCGACTGGAGGAAAGGTATGCATTTAATAGGCTTCCATAATAGAATAGGTGTGCGGATCGTCTAAAAGGACAAAGGATGGACGATGGCAACGCTGTGAGTAAAGGTCTGGCTGGAACACAAATTGCAAACTTATGGTAAACCGACACGCTTGCCTTCATTATCGAGAATACACTGGGAGGAGAGACTTGATAGGTGGAGTCTGGAATGGGCTGAAGTAATAAAAGAGGACAGAAAACATGAGTAGTCTGATCCACTTCCATTCATAACAATAGCACGGGCTATAACTAATGAATTCAGTAAGACAAGGTTGCAAACATATGAGGGGCACTGGATCTGGACAATGTAAAAATGGGTAGGGCTCGCTGAAGTGGCATTAATGAAGACTAACCCGGAAGGAGGAGGAGATGGGAGAAACGCACATTTCACATTGAAGGATGTCAAGGTATGAAAACAAAACGGAAGATGGGAGAAGAATTAATTCTGGTCTCACTAAGAGGCGATGAAGAAAGACAGGTACATGAATGAGCATCTGCAAATCTGTTTGCAGTTAAACAAATTAGATAAGTAAGTTGCGGTTTGGCATGATCACGTATTACGCACGGCTCCCTGTTCCAGAACACCGTAAGGATAATGGTGGTGGCACTGGAGTTCAACCTGAGAGGAAATTTGGAGACATGACAGTTGCATCTCACTCCCCAATCTGAAGGTGCCAATGATCCCTACGTGCTCACGATGATTCCTAATACCTGGGGAACAAAATTAAGAGCATCATCGACCTCTAAGTCTTTCCCATGAATTCTGAGAGGCGAATGCTGCATTGTTAGAATGATGAAATGCAAAAGGATCAATGAGGCTTGCATGCTGTAGTAGGTGGCCGAGTCTGGTGTGGCCTAGCCATGCCCTATCTAATCCAGCTCAGTTCTGCTTAACTTATTAGAGTGCACCTAGAATGGGCAAGAGATTATGGGCATATAGTTGTTTATCCTGTACGTCTGGCACTTATTTCGTATCTGCAAAATAAATTGTGATTATGCACAAAGATGATCAAAGCACGGGTGTGGTAAAGGGATAAGCGACTCACCCTTAAATATAACCACAAAACTTGCGAAAGCAGGTTGCCGGTGGGTGGTTTTGGTTCCTCGCCTCCGAAAATGCTTGCTCCTAGCTGAAGAATAAGGTGGGTTTGGCTCGACCCTCCAGTGCAAGCGAAGAAAAGTAGTTGCTCAGCTGAAAAGGGTAAAAGGTTAGGATAATTTGGACGAAAGGAAGGGAGTGGAAATAATGTGACACCAGTGGCTGAAATTACTGCAAGATACAAGTCTATAGGTTGCTAACGATTGCACTATCGTGAATCACTACTGACTAGAGCGTCTGCAGCAGTTGCTAGACATTAAGCATTGTGATTCGTCTGCTAAAATTCGACCGTGATTCTAGTGGAATGGATAGCACTTCAGGTCGCCTCAAAGAAATCACCAATATATCAGTAACTCGGCATAGAAATAGAATGACTGCAGCTATGCGAAAGATAAAAAGGAACCCCTGCCTTAAACAAAGCAAAAAAATTTGATGCCGAAATACGCACTCGAAGTACTCATCATTCTTATCCACATTAGTCCTTATCTAATCACTCACACAGAGTGACGTATGCAAATGCATGCATATAGCCCATCAAATGGAGTCATCCTTATTTAAAGCGAACCTTAATTCATACTTAGGTGTACATAGAAAACTCGAGAATCCATCGCTGTACACTAGTAAACCTGATTCAATCAGGCTAAGCAAATTACCATCAAAATTCAATCACATCGCCACAGATGCAGGCTGTTCGCAGACAACTAGGAACTCCCCTGACTTGGTCTTCTAACAGACACACGCTACTGCAGAAGTCAAGAGGCTCGAGCTATTAAGTTACGCCACCCTATTTACCTCAGGTTTTAGAAAGAAAGACACCGCTAACTATCCTGAATAAATAACTTGAACTTTTAAAGTACGTTGTGCTGTGAGGTATTAGTTTGGAAATATCAAGCCTAGGCTATCTAGACCTGCTCTAATGGGGTTCACATGATTTGCACAGCATCACATTACAATTGGATGAATGATTGAAAAGGCGGTGGGAGGATATGCTGACTACGTGCATCCGCCCCGTTTGAAGGCTAACATTGAGGTTGGACGATAAACAGGCCTATCAAGATGCCCATAAAGTATCGCGTTGAGGGTGCACAAAACATTCCTCACACGATCAGCACCACCCTTGCATTCAAACAGTACGTATTCGTTGTCCACTCTAATCTGTGTGCATCTCCTCCTTGCGTTTACATCACACCCTGCTTTCACCACGGCTTTGGCGATTGGCGAGGCTGCGCTGAGACCGAAGGCTGACCCTCTCGACTTGTCAGACCTTCCGGCGGGTGAAGACAAAGACGAGGATGCGGTTTAGACGGAGGCATTTAATGAACTCGATGAAGGTAACGTGGGCGAGGATGTCCTTATGCCGGCTGTGTTCCGTCGTATTCCAGTAAAATACAAATGTGTTTATGATCGCAGATCCAAAAGGCTTCGATGTTTCCCAAGCCCGCAATTTATTCTTCTTCGTTATTAACCACTCGTTCTTGAATGATTCCATACCGACTTAGTTTGCGGAATGGCTAAATGGATCTGCTTTGCTTCATCGTTTTTGTCGTGCAATACTGTAAAGAGCCACAGAGTCAACGCATAGCACTTCACTACCACTGCAGCAAGTTAAGTGAGCAACCTTGACATCTGTATCTCCTCCTGAACTATTTCTTTAATAACTTTAATCCTGATTTGCTGTATGTTCTGATTGTATGATTTTACAAAGGGCACTGCTGAATCTTGCAATTAAAACGCAATCACTCTGATGTGTACTTTAGCATCGAATGCAAGAGAGAAGAGGAAGGGTATGAGGGACATAGGAAAATGCGAAAAAATCATTTGTGTACAGTTATGGGTAATCCGTCAATATTTATCGAAGGCACAAGCAGAAGAAGAGTGGAATTTGCTGCCTTGGCGAAGTAAATCGTGGAACTTATGATACAAATCACTGCCACTCGATGAACGCCAAAGGAAAACAATGGGAAGTGGGCGGCAGTTTAGCGGGACTGAGTGCAGTGAAAGTGGCTTTGATGTGTACAAAAACTCTTTAGATTGAAATGGAACTGTATGGGATGATACCATCTGGTAGATTTATGGCAGTGTGTACGTTCTGTCTGGCTCAAGAACAAGCTCCACGCTGCGTTGCGAATGTAAAGGAGGCAAAGGGAGTGCAAATAAATTAAGTTAAGCAGTCAGTAGGCATGTTGGATTTTAAAGGAACGCACTGTTTTGGAGTAGAGTTTCACCTTCTGTTAAATCGACATATAGCGGCTATGAAAACTGACATGGTGATAGGGACCTTGCAACGGCGAACATCAGACGCCTGACCAGCAATAAGCCAAAAATCAAACCATTCAAATGCATCGTAAATGGTACAGCAGGGTATTTTAAAGATAAACATCTTGAGAGTTGTGTGCTTTTGCGGATGGGTGGAGGTAGGTACCAAAAGACGTTGAGGTTTCGTATGTGATTTAAGAAAAGCTTAGCTACTGACCATCGAGGGCAACTCATCTAGCCATATGGTTGCGTGAAATATAATGGAATTGATTTAGTCAGATGTGTTTGAAGTATTTTAATGGTATACCTAAAGAGATCCATGCACCAAACCTGACAAAATTGACACGGTGCAAGTAAATGAAGTAAGGGAGGAGTAGAAGGCATCACAAGGAAAGGAGAGGAAGAGGAAGAGGAGGAGAAGGAATGGTAGCAAAACTTACCCTAGATTCCAACATATCTATCTACCTTGTTCTCTGACGTCTCTGAAACGGTCGGCAAGGATTGGGAGTGACAAGAAAGTAGGGGAGGTAGCTACGAAAATGGAATTTGATAAGAGCACAGGATGTAAGGAGGAAACGAGGTGATAAAGAGACACTGACAAATAACTGAACGGTAGGAATCGCAGCGTGGATCAGTGTAAATACTGGAAAATGATATAACGCGCAGAACAGCATTTCTGCCGGTTGGTTGTGTAATCGACCTTTTCAGTTGTGACACACGTAAATCGATCATTAGCACGTGTCGCGTGGCGGCTCTCAGTGCTTTCCAGTGTGGTCTTTGACATCACTTGTCTTTGTGTTTTTCCTTGGCAAATTTTGTGCAGCACAGTGCGTGCAAAGGAGGCGGAAGAGAATGATAAAAAATCACTTCCACTAATGTGCTTTGACATAAATGCGCTGCTTGTCCTCAGCTTTTTACTCCTGATGTTTTCTTATGGAACGACACATTTCTAGCTTTCAGGGGCAGTAATAGCAATCTGAGATGCGAAGTGAGTGAAGAAATTGGCAACTCACTACTGATGATTGCTATAGCACAAGCGGAGCTGCGTTTCTGCTAATTATTCCTAATAATATGCCCATGCCAACTGTTACCTTTCACCAGGACGATAGCAAGGATTTTAACTGTCCGATGGAGAGGAGACAAAATAATGTTTGTGTGAAGCAAAGGCAAGATGTTTTTGAAAGGGGAGTTGTAGCATTTAATTGTGGTGAAAGAACCGCTACGTTGGCATATTTTTAACAAAGTACGGTGCCGAGTGCCAATTATCTACTTGTCGACCTCTATTTCGCAAGTCAGCTGTGGGTGCACGGGTGGAGAAATAGGAGTCGTAAGTGAGAGGTTATTGGCGACGAAAATACTCCCTTCCTTTGCCATCATCCTGACAAGGGACACAAAGACTAGACTAAACTGTTGGTAACTAGAGCACATGTGCTGTGGTTTCGCATTTTGCGGGAACTGAGTAGACTGCCCTAGGACATCCACCGATTGAATAACAAAATTAATACATTAACAATCACTCAAACGTCGAAGAAGGACAAACAAAAATAAGGAAGTGAGGGAACGGGCAAATCTAATAGTTATTCAGTGGATCAGTTAATCTATCAGTCAGTCAAGTGGCAAAGGGTGACACCACCTTGTATTCTGCCTCTTATTTCCCTTTGGTCTTCTGCTCCTACAACTTACACTCTGCCATCAATGACATCGACTTCCAACGTTAGTTTTATCTGTGCTAAACAGTGGCACGAATTACTACAGGAAGCGCAGGAACGCCATATTGACGCTGGTTCTCAAATACATGCAGACCCTCAGACCCCGTTGGTATCAACTTTTCTCAGTAGCGTTGGTGGACCCAACAGTGGTATTAAGGAGCTTCTAGTCAGCCAAAAAGCGTTTAACGATTGCGTTGAAGACAATTTTTGCAATGGAATCGCCTTTGTCATCGGATCATTCACAGTGAAACAGTGTAGGAACTGATAGTCAGGCTGGACTACGACTGGCTTCATCTTCGATTTTGAAGAAGCGTCTACTGCGGACAAACTCTGTCAGAATTGAGCACGGAATGGAAAACTTCTCCGTAGTAGAGAATGCCAAAGTTACAGAAGAATAGGGTTCTGTTTGTAGATTTGAGCCTTTCAGTTGGCTAAGGCACATCTATTGTTATGGATGCTTTTATGAATGTCATTGCTCACACATAATACTCTTAAATCTCTTAGTGGAACTTACCTAAGTGCAACTTCAAATTGAGGGCCTAAATGTCCCATGGTCGAAAATGGGGAATCAATGTGTTACTGTTTTTGCCACCGTCGAAATCACAAGCTCCTTCAGGCATATTATGCATCCAAAACAATTGTTTATTTGAGGGTTGAGAATAACAGCTCCTATTGAATGGCTGCTCTTCCAATTCTGACATCGTACTTGCTTGTTCACTTGAGCGTGGGAGATGTGAGCTTGTATATTAAACCAACGTGTGCCGGTACCTGGGTGATGTCAAACCGATCTTCTCTTCCTTTAAGACAGATTACTCAAACCGGGACATTGCTGCCACGCGATAAATTTACGGCAGCATTCATCGTTGTTGGCACCTTTTATCATTTTTTGCCTATCAACTCACTCTATTTAATTTGCATTACATTTCTTCTGCCTAATTTCCACGTCACTAGCGTTTACATGGTTTCTTCACAATTTAGGCGCAAAATGGCTTACAGCGTAAGTAATAGATCTACCACTTCAATTGGCCTTGAATATATGCAAGTCTATTGATACTCTGGGTTTATTGAATCGCTGTTTGCGCATTCCATGTTAGAAGGGGATACTTTCAGCACTGGATTCCCATGTCAATGATCACTACACTAACCAATGGACCTTTAGTGGTTTTTCGTAAAAATGTTTGTGACTTTGTTAAATATCGTAAGGAGGTGGAATTTCATCAGCGCTTCTGACCCGTGTGGGCCTTTCCACATTGATACTTTCCTCCCCATATTCCAGAATTTGTGACTTGCAGGGTACATGGAATGCATCAAACAAGTAAATAAATACCCACCACGTAGGAAGGTTAGAAATCTTCGTAACCAAATCATGTCTCACTATTCAAAGTCCATCGTCGTTCGTTAAAAGAATAAATCACATCTACAACTACCAAGACAATCGCAATTCATAGCCTCAAGTGGTGTGGCTGCAAAAGAGTGGACGTGAGTAGGCAGCATAGCTGGAAACCAATACGTACAGACTTCCACCACACTAGAAGTCTTTGGCCTACTCTACTCCACAAGGTAAGCATTAGAACGTCAAGTACACGCTGTACACCACCCACCGCCAATGGTACCAGTGGCACGGTAAGCCCGCGGAGTCCGAAAAGACGAAAAGTAATAAAATAACAATGGACAGGACGATGCGCAAATGTCCAACGCGCTACGAGACTAACGCCCGCAGACACAACCACCGAGAGAAGACAAGAACGCCTCAACAAGCCAACACTCGGGTCGGCTACAGGGCACAGTCTACGCAGAGACCCATGCCAAAACCTCCCCACCCCGATTCCGCGTTCACCTCACTCACACACCAACCGACACCGTCGGAGCTGAGGCCCTACACAACACCTCGCGCAATGAACACACCAGTACAAATAATAATATTAACCATCCCCCCGAGCCGATGAGCACAGCAATGACTAAGTTTCCCACGCCTCGTCCACTCCCTCCACGGCTATCATAGCAAGGAAACTAACACACCTTCCACACACACGCAAAGTGCGAAAAGACCTCCCCCCACACGGGTAAGTGCTAAACACATGCCCCACCTAAAATCATAATGCACATCGGATGTACAGTTACGCAGGAAAGACAACAACAGCAACAACAACTTATTTACAACAAGCCAATCTTAACCGAGGAACGCACGAAGCGACAGCAAAGCCAGACAATGTCGCCCTTCTTGGCAAAAGAGGGAGACGAAGACGAGGACGAAGACCAAGCCGAAGGCGACTGACGACATGTAACTTCGTTGATGAAAAAGACTAATTTCACATCAAATTTTAGCTAGCCGAGCAGATGGACCAGCAGTCACTCCTTCAGTTAATAAGCGCTCCAAGATTGAGAATTTCTCTGTCTGAAAGTAAAGGGAAAGAAGCACTTGTTGTCAAACCAGCCTTACTATCACCTACTAATTTTATATGCTAAAGCCACTTTACTAGCCAAAAATTGCCAAGACATGCGCCATCATAAGTTGTTCATGACACGCTAGCGTTTAACTACTGTAAATTTAATGTAATTTTTGCCATTTCTAGGTGCATAGATTCAATTGAAGGGATGGATGGTTGAGACCACACAACTAGTAGCAAAATATGGATTAGCACCCGTCAATGTCCCTTGGTGCACATAAATAATCCATGCATGTGGCAACTCTTCGCTAACTACAGCACAACACTCATTCTGGCCAAACCAAAACCATGCCAATGTTTTCCCTAACTTAGCAAGTGATAGTGCACATTAGTTTTGTAAAGTCCCAGTTTTCCTCACTGTAAAAATATTGCTAAGAAGGTGAAAGCAACCACATTTTGATTTTTTGGCAAAAATTAACTGTCTGTGAACCTGACGTCAGACAGTGAATTAGGTTTCGGAAGAAATACTATGCAATATTAATGTGATTAATTGCTGTACTTCTAACATCGTTCTCGCTAAAAGTTTTAACAAAGTTTAGATGCCTTTAAACGCGGTCCTTTATAACCTGCTCTTAAAATTTCTCAGTAGCGAAGTTAGGGAGACATCTATATCAAAAAATCTTCGCTTCCGCCAAATGAACTACTATCACACTGCGCCGCATTGGTTAGGTACACTCGTGTCTGCTTTCTGGACCATGTGGCCACAGATAAACGAGAAAAGGAACATACCACTACATTGGAAAAAACTGTGAAGGTTGAAATTATGTCCACCATCACAGTAAAGGCGATTCGCAGCCGTAAGCCAGCGTCATGGCTGCTGTGCACCTGTATTCCTCTTTGATCCTTCAGAATATTTAAGCAAGAAGGGCGATGCCTTCACATTAAACAACAAACAATTGTCGGTAATATTAAGTCCAAGTGCTAAGATATGAGCCGCCAGAAGGGCAAACACACACAACCTCTAATTCGGTAGGTGTAGTTATCCCTATGACTTGATGTAACTTTGCAATCAAATCGTCACATAGGAGTTGTCTACGTTTTGGGCGGGAATGAAGTGACTCTTGCGAATTTCGCTTTAAACTCCTTCTCGCTTTTGTTGGGTGATTAAATTTGTTTGGGCTGCAAGTAAGGGCCAGTGTTTCTTTAAGCGGATAAATGAAGGCGTTATTTTTAGCAATGTAAAGTTATGTTGAACGCGCGGGCTGTAATTTTCGCTACTAGCACCACCGAAATCGCAGCTTTTGGTGGCCGCACGCATGAACTGTGTAAAGCTAGAGAGCAGTATCTGGCTAGTGACCGTCTGCTTTCATTCTGGTAGCGCTAGCGCTGATACAAGTTGTGATTAGAACAGTTGTTCCCATAATTGTGGTCCACTGTTTGTTGCTCAAGGGCGTCTTGTCACTTCTGGGTGTGATGTGGGTGAAGGTGTGATAGACTGGTGGTGTGAGGCAGCACGTAGGCGACTAAAGAAGAGGCGAGTGCAACAACCAAGCCACCAAGGGAATCAGCAGATGCACTTAAAGACAGGCAGTCAAGAGATGAACGAAAAGTAGATGATGGTACACCTTTATTTCACTTAGTGAATCCCAAAAAATGGCAAGGCAAATCATTAGATTGCTCATGCTAACCGTGATGTATTGACCGAACGCCATTAGTCGAATGGGAATCTGCATTTAAAAATTGCTCGCTGAAACCTGGTAATAAGCAAACATCCCAAATAAATTGATTTCTGGGCTTGATCGACAAACTGAAGTACAACGAAATGTCTTGGTGTTGCCAGATTCCGCAACCTGAAAAATTTTTCCTTTGCATGCAACCAGACGGGAACTTGTTCCCCCAACTCAAGCACAGTGCATCCCGTAATAGGAGTGATTTACAGTAGCGTCAGACTGTTACGTACTTAGATGTGCTCTCACCCCTAGAGGAATCTAAATCCGCACCTTCTCACGATCCACTAATAGGCGAATTGCTGGCTGTTTGCCCCTATTGCGTATTGAGACCTGCCACATGCTTGTCCAGATTCCCGTAGTATTGCTTCAGGCAGGGTTGAATTTCACTTTCAGTCGTGTACTTGACCTCTACTATTGAGAGCAGTGCAAGTGGCCATCCGATTAAGCTGAAGCAACCAGCATTGCTGCGCCTTCAGCCTATCAGGTGTACACAGCAGCCATGAAGAAGGACTCATTACTTGGCGACATCCTCTTTCACGTGCCTCTGTCGCGTTTGTATTTTGACGGGATATCTTACGCCTGTAATGTCTGCAGTCAGAGTGTCTTTGAAATCCAGTTCATTTCCTTCTAAGATTAAGTCGCCTGTTCTCCTCAAAGTCGTCCCTACGTGTAGATTTAATTCCTCGCCTTCCACACCGCCGTTTTCTTACTCATCATACCATTGTAGACTCCCTGAAAAAAGGTCAAAGTTCATTCCGTCCAATGGCTATTAGCATGTAGGATCAGTTGTGAAGTTGATAAATCTGAGGCTTTCGGTGAGTGTTTAGCATGTCGGTTTGAGAAAGCGCAGCTTGTGCCATTGGATTGTAGGCGGTGTATAGCATTGGCATCCTGACGACAGTCAATATGGAATTCAATCAGTTAGTTTCGGCTAAACTCAATTACAGTAAGAAGAGCTTTTGTAACCATTTTGACAGATAATAGACTTAAACATAATTCATTTGCCTTAATCGACCCACGATCTTCCTCCATCATCCCTGGGGTGTGTTCTATCTTGATAAGTACGGTTCCTTGATTCAACTCACAAAGCGATTGGCTACCCATTCCCATCATCCAATTCTAACTTCGGCTCAAATGGCTAAAGCTGTCCTTGTCTCTCTGCATACATGTCAGACGACTTGGTTATGGCGCTGTTACCCCATACCGCCACCCCATCACAACGCTATTACAACCCTCCCAGGAATGACAGCACAAGGTCGAACAGAAAATAATCTCATGTAATTGCAGGCGCTCATTAACGTTAGTAAATGTTAGTGGATTGCTTAATTGGACATAGGATTGAAGCAACATTAAAATAGACGCAACCTGCGCAGCTACAAATATACTCATGTGTTCAGTGACAAGGTGATTCTGTTTGGCTTCGCAAAGCTGAATATATAACGTGTGTTCAAGGCACCCAGAAAATCAACTTTGATGGTACTAGTAGTATTGGTGAGCATGCGCCTATAATTAATGAATTTTGATCAGTGGAGAGAAGGCTCTGTACTCCATCGATGTTCTCCAAATGGTCAGTCATCCATACACCCATAATCTTTCCATTTGCTTCGCAGCCACAGCAGCCATCAAATACTGCGGCCCTTAATATTAATAGTTATAACATTAACATTATTGTAACTATTGATATTAATAATAATATTACATAATATTACTGACAGATGTTTGTTGCTTAATGTGAAGACATCGCCCTTCTTGCTTAAACATTCTGAAGGATCAAAGAGGAATACAGGTGCACAGCAGCCATGACGCTGGCTTACGGCTGCCAGGTGCACGGAGCATAATACGCTTGCACAGACGAAGTGTTGGAAAGGTGATGCGAATCGCCTTTACTGTGATGGTGGACATAATTTCAACCTTCACAGTTTTTTCCAATGTAGTGGTATGTTCCTTTTCTCGTTTATCTGTGGCCACATGGTCCAGAAAGCAGACACGAGTGTACCTAACCAATGCGGCGCAGTGTGATAGTAGTTCATTTGGCGGAAGCGAAGATTTTTTGATATAGATGTCTCCCTAACTTCGCTACTGAGAAATTTTAAGAGCAGGTTATAAAGGACCGCGTTTAAAGGCATCTAAACTTTGTTAAAACTTTTAGCGAGAACGATGTTAGAAGTACAGCAATTAATCACATTAATATTGCATAGTATTTCTTCCGAAACCTAATTCACTGTCTGACGTCAGGTTCACAGACAGTTAATTTTTGCCAAAAAATCAAAATGTGGTTGCTTTCACCTTCTTAGCAATATTTTTACAGTGAGGAAAACTGGGACTTTACAAAACTAATGTGCACTATCACTTGCTAAGTTAGGGAAAACATTGGCATGGTTTTGGTTTGGCCAGAATGAGTGTTGTGCTGTAGTTAGCGAAGAGTTGCCACATGCATGGATTATTTATGTGCACCAAGGGACATTGACGGGTGCTAATCCATATTTTGCTACTAGTTGTGTGGTCTCAACCATCCATCCCTTCAATTGAATCTATGCACCTAGAAATGGCAAAAATTACATTAAATTTACAGTAGTTAAACGCTAGCGTGTCATGAACAACTTATGATGGCGCATGTCTTGGCAATTTTTGGCTAGTAAAGTGGCTTTAGCATATAAAATTAGTAGGTGATAGTAAGGCTGGTTTGACAACAAGTGCTTCTTTCCCTTTACTTTCAGACAGAGAAATTCTCAATCTTGGAGCGCTTATTAACTGAAGGAGTGACTGCTGGTCCATCTGCTCGGCTAGCTAAAATTTGATGTGAAATTAGTCTTTTTCATCAACGAAGTTACATGTCGTCAGTCGCCTTCGGCTTGGTCTTCGTCCTCGTCTTCGTCTCCCTCTTTTGCCAAGAAGGGCGACATTGTCTGGCTTTGCTGTCGCTTCGTGCGTTCCTCGGTTAAGATTGGCTTGTTGTAAATAAGTTGTTGTTGCTGTTGTTGTCTTTCCTGCGTAACTGTACATCCGATGTGCATTATGATTTTAGGTGGGGCATGTGTTTAGCACTTACCCGTGTGGGGGGAGGTCTTTTCGCACTTTGCGTGTGTGTGGAAGGTGTGTTAGTTTCCTTGCTATGATAGCCGTGGAGGGAGTGGACGAGGCGTGGGAAACTTAGTCATTGCTGTGCTCATCGGCTCGGGGGGATGGTTAATATTATTATTTGTACTGGTGTGTTCATTGCGCGAGGTGTTGTGTAGGGCCTCAGCTCCGACGGTGTCGGTTGGTGTGTGAGTGAGGTGAACGCGGAATCGGGGTGGGGAGGTTTTGGCATGGGTCTCTGCGTAGACTGTGCCCTGTAGCCGACCCGAGTGTTGGCTTGTTGAGGCGTTCTTGTCTTCTCTCGGTGGTTGTGTCTGCGGGCGTTAGTCTCGTAGCGCGTTGGACATTTGCGCATCGTCCTGTCCATTGTTATTTTATTACTTTTCGTCTTTTCGGACTCCGCGGGCTTACCGTGCCACTGGTACCATTGGCGGTGGGTGGTGTACAGCGTGTACTTGACGTTCTAATGCTTACCTTGTGGAGTAGAGTAGGCCAAAGACTTCTAGTGTGGTGGAAGTCTGTACGTATTGGTTTCCAGCTATGCTGCCTACTCACGTCCACTCTTTTGCAGCCACACCACTTGAGGCTATGAATTGCGATTGTCTTGGTAGTTGTAGATGTGATTTATTCTTTTAACGAACGACGATGGACTTTGAATAGTGAGACATGATTTGGTTACGAAGATTTCTAACCTTCCTACGTGGTGGGTATTTATTTACTTGTTTGATGCATTCCATGTACCCTGCAAGTCACAAATTCTGGAATATGGGGAGGAAAGTATCAATGTGGAAAGGCCCACACGGGTCAGAAGCGCTGATGAAATTCCACCTCCTTACGATATTTAACAAAGTCACAAACATTTTTACGAAAAACCACTAAAGGTCCATTGGTTAGTGTAGTGATCATTGACATGGGAATCCAGTGCTGAAAGTATCCCCTTCTAACATGGAATGCGCAAACAGCGATTCAATAAACCCAGAGTATCAATAGACTTGCATATATTCAAGGCCAATTGAAGTGGTAGATCTATTACTTACGCTGTAAGCCATTTTGCGCCTAAATTGTGAAGAAACCATGTAAACGCTAGTGACGTGGAAATTAGGCAGAAGAAATGTAATGCAAATTAAATAGAGTGAGTTGATAGGCAAAAAATGATAAAAGGTGCCAACAACGATGAATGCTGCCGTAAATTTATCGCGTGGCAGCAATGTCCCGGTTTGAGTAATCTGTCTTAAAGGAAGAGAAGATCGGTTTGACATCACCCAGGTACCGGCACACGTTGGTTTAATATACAAGCTCACATCTCCCACGCTCAAGTGAACAAGCAAGTACGATGTCAGAATTGGAAGAGCAGCCATTCAATAGGAGCTGTTATTCTCAACCCTCAAATAAACAATTGTTTTGGATGCATAATATGCCTGAAGGAGCTTGTGATTTCGACGGTGGCAAAAACAGTAACACATTGATTCCCCATTTTCGACCATGGGACATTTAGGCCCTCAATTTGAAGTTGCACTTAGGTAAGTTCCACTAAGAGATTTAAGAGTATTATGTGTGAGCAATGACATTCATAAAAGCATCCATAACAATAGATGTGCCTTAGCCAACTGAAAGGCTCAAATCTACAAACAGAACCCTATTCTTCTGTAACTTTGGCATTCTCTACTACGGAGAAGTTTTCCATTCCGTGCTCAATTCTGACAGAGTTTGTCCGCAGTAGACGCTTCTTCAAAATCGAAGATGAAGCCAGTCGTAGTCCAGCCTGACTATCAGTTCCTACACTGTTTCACTGTGAATGATCCGATGACAAAGGCGATTCCATTGCAAAAATTGTCTTCAACGCAATCGTTAAACGCTTTTTGGCTGACTAGAAGCTCCTTAATACCACTGTTGGGTCCACCAACGCTACTGAGAAAAGTTGATACCAACGGGGTCTGAGGGTCTGCATGTATTTGAGAACCAGCGTCAATATGGCGTTCCTGCGCTTCCTGTAGTAATTCGTGCCACTGTTTAGCACAGATAAAACTAACGTTGGAAGTCGATGTCATTGATGGCAGAGTGTAAGTTGTAGGAGCAGAAGACCAAAGGGAAATAAGAGGCAGAATACAAGGTGGTGTCACCCTTTGCCACTTGACTGACTGATAGATTAACTGATCCACTGAATAACTATTAGATTTGCCCGTTCCCTCACTTCCTTATTTTTGTTTGTCCTTCTTCGACGTTTGAGTGATTGTTAATGTATTAATTTTGTTATTCAATCGGTGGATGTCCTAGGGCAGTCTACTCAGTTCCCGCAAAATGCGAAACCACAGCACATGTGCTCTAGTTACCAACAGTTTAGTCTAGTCTTTGTGTCCCTTGTCAGGATGATGGCAAAGGAAGGGAGTATTTTCGTCGCCAATAACCTCTCACTTACGACTCCTATTTCTCCACCCGTGCACCCACAGCTGACTTGCGAAATAGAGGTCGACAAGTAGATAATTGGCACTCGGCACCGTACTTTGTTAAAAATATGCCAACGTAGCGGTTCTTTCACCACAATTAAATGCTACAACTCCCCTTTCAAAAACATCTTGCCTTTGCTTCACACAAACATTATTTTGTCTCCTCTCCATCGGACAGTTAAAATCCTTGCTATCGTCCTGGTGAAAGGTAACAGTTGGCATGGGCATATTATTAGGAATAATTAGCAGAAACGCAGCTCCGCTTGTGCTATAGCAATCATCAGTAGTGAGTTGCCAATTTCTTCACTCACTTCGCATCTCAGATTGCTATTACTGCCCCTGAAAGCTAGAAATGTGTCGTTCCATAAGAAAACATCAGGAGTAAAAAGCTGAGGACAAGCAGCGCATTTATGTCAAAGCACATTAGTGGAAGTGATTTTTTATCATTCTCTTCCGCCTCCTTTGCACGCACTGTGCTGCACAAAATTTGCCAAGGAAAAACACAAAGACAAGTGATGTCAAAGACCACACTGGAAAGCACTGAGAGCCGCCACGCGACACGTGCTAATGATCGATTTACGTGTGTCACAACTGAAAAGGTCGATTACACAACCAACCGGCAGAAATGCTGTTCTGCGCGTTATATCATTTTCCAGTATTTACACTGATCCACGCTGCGATTCCTACCGTTCAGTTATTTGTCAGTGTCTCTTTATCACCTCGTTTCCTCCTTACATCCTGTGCTCTTATCAAATTCCATTTTCGTAGCTACCTCCCCTACTTTCTTGTCACTCCCAATCCTTGCCGACCGTTTCAGAGACGTCAGAGAACAAGGTAGATAGATATGTTGGAATCTAGGGTAAGTTTTGCTACCATTCCTTCTCCTCCTCTTCCTCTTCCTCTCCTTTCCTTGTGATGCCTTCTACTCCTCCCTTACTTCATTTACTTGCACCGTGTCAATTTTGTCAGGTTTGGTGCATGGATCTCTTTAGGTATACCATTAAAATACTTCAAACACATCTGACTAAATCAATTCCATTATATTTCACGCAACCATATGGCTAGATGAGTTGCCCTCGATGGTCAGTAGCTAAGCTTTTCTTAAATCACATACGAAACCTCAACGTCTTTTGGTACCTACCTCCACCCATCCGCAAAAGCACACAACTCTCAAGATGTTTATCTTTAAAATACCCTGCTGTACCATTTACGATGCATTTGAATGGTTTGATTTTTGGCTTATTGCTGGTCAGGCGTCTGATGTTCGCCGTTGCAAGGTCCCTATCACCATGTCAGTTTTCATAGCCGCTATATGTCGATTTAACAGAAGGTGAAACTCTACTCCAAAACAGTGCGTTCCTTTAAAATCCAACATGCCTACTGACTGCTTAACTTAATTTATTTGCACTCCCTTTGCCTCCTTTACATTCGCAACGCAGCGTGGAGCTTGTTCTTGAGCCAGACAGAACGTACACACTGCCATAAATCTACCAGATGGTATCATCCCATACAGTTCCATTTCAATCTAAAGAGTTTTTGTACACATCAAAGCCACTTTCACTGCACTCAGTCCCGCTAAACTGCCGCCCACTTCCCATTGTTTTCCTTTGGCGTTCATCGAGTGGCAGTGATTTGTATCATAAGTTCCACGATTTACTTCGCCAAGGCAGCAAATTCCACTCTTCTTCTGCTTGTGCCTTCGATAAATATTGACGGATTACCCATAACTGTACACAAATGATTTTTTCGCATTTTCCTATGTCCCTCATACCCTTCCTCTTCTCTCTTGCATTCGATGCTAAAGTACACATCAGAGTGATTGCGTTTTAATTGCAAGATTCAGCAGTGCCCTTTGTAAAATCATACAATCAGAACATACAGCAAATCAGGATTAAAGTTATTAAAGAAATAGTTCAGGAGGAGATACAGATGTCAAGGTTGCTCACTTAACTTGCTGCAGTGGTAGTGAAGTGCTATGCGTTGACTCTGTGGCTCTTTACAGTATTGCACGACAAAAACGATGAAGCAAAGCAGATCCATTTAGCCATTCCGCAAACTAAGTCGGTATGGAATCATTCAAGAACGAGTGGTTAATAACGAAGAAGAATAAATTGCGGGCTTGGGAAACATCGAAGCCTTTTGGATCTGCGATCATAAACACATTTGTATTTTACTGGAATACGACGGAACACAGCCGGCATAAGGACATCCTCGCCCACGTTACCTTCATCGAGTTCATTAAATGCCTCCGTCTAAACCGCATCCTCGTCTTTGTCTTCACCCGCCGGAAGGTCTGACAAGTCGAGAGGGTCAGCCTTCGGTCTCAGCGCAGCCTCGCCAATCGCCAAAGCCGTGGTGAAAGCAGGGTGTGATGTAAACGCAAGGAGGAGATGCACACAGATTAGAGTGGACAACGAATACGTACTGTTTGAATGCAAGGGTGGTGCTGATCGTGTGAGGAATGTTTTGTGCACCCTCAACGCGATACTTTATGGGCATCTTGATAGGCCTGTTTATCGTCCAACCTCAATGTTAGCCTTCAAACGGGGCGGATGCACGTAGTCAGCATATCCTCCACCGCCTTTTCAATCATTCATCCAATTGTAATGTGATGCTGTGCAAATCATGTGAACCCCATTAGAGCAGGTCTAGATAGCCTAGGCTTGATATTTCCAAACTAATACCTCACAGCACAACGTACTTTAAAAGTTCAAGTTATTTATTCAGGATAGTTAGCGGTGTCTTTCTTTCTAAAACCTGAGGTAAATAGGGTGGCGTAACTTAATAGCTCGAGCCTCTTGACTTCTGCAGTAGCGTGTGTCTGTTAGAAGACCAAGTCAGGGAGTTCCTAGTTGTCTGCGAACAGCCTGCATCTGTGGCGATGTGATTGAATTTTGATGGTAATTTGCTTAGCCTGATTGAATCAGGTTTACTAGTGTACAGCGATGGATTCTCGAGTTTTCTATGTACACCTAAGTATGAATTAAGGTTCGCTTTAAATAAGGATGACTCCATTTGATGGGCTATATGCATGCATTTGCATACGTCACTCTGTGTGAGTGATTAGATAAGGACTAATGTGGATAAGAATGATGAGTACTTCGAGTGCGTATTTCGGCATCAAATTTTTTTGCTTTGTTTAAGGCAGGGGTTCCTTTTTATCTTTCGCATAGCTGCAGTCATTCTATTTCTATGCCGAGTTACTGATATATTGGTGATTTCTTTGAGGCGACCTGAAGTGCTATCCATTCCACTAGAATCACGGTCGAATTTTAGCAGACGAATCACAATGCTTAATGTCTAGCAACTGCTGCAGACGCTCTAGTCAGTAGTGATTCACGATAGTGCAATCGTTAGCAACCTATAGACTTGTATCTTGCAGTAATTTCAGCCACTGGTGTCACATTATTTCCACTCCCTTCCTTTCGTCCAAATTATCCTAACCTTTTACCCTTTTCAGCTGAGCAACTACTTTTCTTCGCTTGCACTGGAGGGTCGAGCCAAACCCACCTTATTCTTCAGCTAGGAGCAAGCATTTTCGGAGGCGAGGAACCAAAACCACCCACCGGCAACCTGCTTTCGCAAGTTTTGTGGTTATATTTAAGGGTGAGTCGCTTATCCCTTTACCACACCCGTGCTTTGATCATCTTTGTGCATAATCACAATTTATTTTGCAGATACGAAATAAGTGCCAGACGTACAGGATAAACAACTATATGCCCATAATCTCTTGCCCATTCTAGGTGCACTCTAATAAGTTAAGCAGAACTGAGCTGGATTAGATAGGGCATGGCTAGGCCACACCAGACTCGGCCACCTACTACAGCATGCAAGCCTCATTGATCCTTTTGCATTTCATCATTCTAACAATGCAGCATTCGCCTCTCAGAATTCATGGGAAAGACTTAGAGGTCGATGATGCTCTTAATTTTGTTCCCCAGGTATTAGGAATCATCGTGAGCACGTAGGGATCATTGGCACCTTCAGATTGGGGAGTGAGATGCAACTGTCATGTCTCCAAATTTCCTCTCAGGTTGAACTCCAGTGCCACCACCATTATCCTTACGGTGTTCTGGAACAGGGAGCCGTGCGTAATACGTGATCATGCCAAACCGCAACTTACTTATCTAATTTGTTTAACTGCAAACAGATTTGCAGATGCTCATTCATGTACCTGTCTTTCTTCATCGCCTCTTAGTGAGACCAGAATTAATTCTTCTCCCATCTTCCGTTTTGTTTTCATACCTTGACATCCTTCAATGTGAAATGTGCGTTTCTCCCATCTCCTCCTCCTTCCGGGTTAGTCTTCATTAATGCCACTTCAGCGAGCCCTACCCATTTTTACATTGTCCAGATCCAGTGCCCCTCATATGTTTGCAACCTTGTCTTACTGAATTCATTAGTTATAGCCCGTGCTATTGTTATGAATGGAAGTGGATCAGACTACTCATGTTTTCTGTCCTCTTTTATTACTTCAGCCCATTCCAGACTCCACCTATCAAGTCTCTCCTCCCAGTGTATTCTCGATAATGAAGGCAAGCGTGTCGGTTTACCATAAGTTTGCAATTTGTGTTCCAGCCAGACCTTTACTCACAGCGTTGCCATCGTCCATCCTTTGTCCTTTTAGACGATCCGCACACCTATTCTATTATGGAAGCCTATTAAATGCATACCTTTCCTCCAGTCGCCAAAGCAGGTACACTATAGAACACGGATATGCACTCGCCCCAAAAGTAGAAAAAGGACAATTCGTCATTATGCAATTATACGAAGGTGAAGACAACCAAGTGATGCAACGCAACATATTGAGGTGCCGACAGGCGAAACTTAATGTCGAATTCTTCATTCGTGGACCCAGTTGTTTGGCTACACTGGCGAAGAAACCAAGGCTGATAACCTGTGCGCAGTCTAAGTGAATAAGTGAAATGAAAGAGCAGGAATGGGGACCCAATTGGTAACCCATGTTAACTACCATGTAACTCTTTTCTCAAAAGTAGAGCAAATCCATTTTGTTACCTTTTACGAGCTCCATTTGCAATTTAATCGCACAAGTGAAAATGAAGATTGTGTTTTATGCTTAGTGGAAGGTAGATTAGCTGCTGACACCAACATTGTGCCACATTCACTGTTAGATGTAAAGGCAGGTCTCCTCTGCCTGTTCTGTGCTAATACATTTCGCAAGCATTTTGCTTTCCATCTTCGAGTATGGCGTACGAAATAACAAGATGGAGGAATGGAAAACCCATTGGTGCAAAACTACAAACAAAAAAGGACAAAATGAATTATTTGGAATCCCTTCAAAAGAGCTGCTTATTCGTTTAAGCACAGTAAAAGTATAGGACCTTCATTCTCTAATGCTTGAGATGAGCTTCGACTGTCTTTCTTACTACCAGCGTCCCCATCCAATGCGAACATGCTGGCCGATGGAACAAAACTCCTGACCGAGGCAGCTTTCCGCGTCAATAGCAGGCAACATAGTCCTTGTCCAGACAGCAAGTATTTCAATGGGTCCATTTTGCTAGTCCATTTGCACAGATGCGAATCAGCTGAATGCAGCTCCATCGGGATTTCTACACGTGGTGCCATCTACTAAGCACATTTTTCGCCGTACCGAACCTGCTTGCCATAATGGACACACGTACACTTGCAGCACAACATTTCACGCATTTTCCAAAATGCTCGACCTAGTCGACTAGCAGATGCTCAGCTAAATCCTTTTTCTTCGTAACTACTTACAAGCCTATCAGTAGTGGAACATCAATTTGGAGGTAAGGACTGATTCATTGCAAGTCAGAACCAGTCTGATGAAAGAGGATGAGACGAATGTGTGAAACCGAAACATTTCCAAGCGTTAGTGTCGCCAGAAGTGAGCGCGTACAAAGAAAATCCAATCCAGTGCCAGAACCCAAAACAAACATAACCGCAAATCCCACGGTCAAAATCGGCAACCTCTACAACAGACGCATGGATTCTCATCTCTCCTCCCCTTCACACACAAGAATCTGAGAACCTGCGAAGAGGCACAAGTACTGAGTTCAGCTTCAGACTAGAAAGTCAAGGCGCATGCGTACACACGCACACACTTTTAGAAAGTGATGGAAGGTACACATAAATCATAGGGTATGCAAACACATGGGACAAGAGAAATTGCCTACTCTCCCCCATTTCATTGTTTTGTGACTGCCACCTCCAGAGAGCGTAGTTGCAGTAATAATCACTAAAAAGGACGCAATAAAAGGAACAAAATATGAGATAAAATCGGGTGTGAAGAACAGTGGACAGAATAGATGATAGGATGAATCTATAATTGAGAAGTAATGCTTACACGTCGCCGTCAGTTTCTGTGACTACAAGAGGATGGCATATCAAAGTTTCTACTGTTGCTGGTGACACGAGAAAATGAAGTGTTGGCGGTTGCAGCCGCGGTTTGATGTTAAATATGATGAGGTCAATTTTCACGTCGCACCGTTTTGAAGAGCGGAGCACTCGTCTAGAGTAGTCAACGGTCAAAAGAGATCAATCAGACACTTGGACAGAAGTGAAAAGGAGAGATAGAAGACGACGTGGGCTAAGAAGATTTCCCAGAATCTGACTAATCAGTGGGCTATAACAACTCAACCCGGCGAACCAATTTAAGAGTTCTCGTGCAACCCGCACGATCAAACATTACCTTCTGTCTCTACAGACAAAATACAATCCAAGTCCACACCAGTGCCGATGTTTTTCTACTTTACGCTCACTATGTTGGCGCTGGAAGCGGACTTCGCTCCAACAGGCCTATTGACTATTCGAGTGTCCGTGTCTGAGGGAAGCACTTGTGATAAGAGGTTGTAGTATGCATTGTGGGAAAGTCTTGCTCAACCACTTGTAGACTGCAGGCGTTGGCTGAGTGACAGGCCCATCCACTTATTTTGCGGTTTTTGTTTTAGACCTGTCATTCACAGTGCCTCCCATAAGAACTTCACGCGTAATACTGAAGAACGAACCCACTAGAAATACAGAACATGGCACAAGTGTTGATGCTTAATCACCCTCGGCTCTGTACCCATAACAGTGAAATTGCCCAATGCCAACAATGTCTTTTACAAGAATATAAATCTATTTCCAGGCTAGTGCTTTTACAGGACATTCAAAAGGGCTATAATTTTGAGTGTAGCATAAGAGAAGTATGCGTGGGAGCATTGACAATGGCAGAATTAGATTCATGGAATGAAGTGACATTCATTCCATCACCATCACCAAGGCCAATACCGCTGACCCAGAAAAACCTGACTCTCCTTCAATCCTCGATGATCTGTCATTGAAGAGGCACCGACATTTGCCCCAGCGCCTGCCTCAACTACGACTTCTTTCCCTTCCTTCCCTCTCCGGTTATAACAACCATTCTGGCAGATTTGAAGAAGCTTTCCAGAGCACAAAGGTAATTCTAAGCAGAAGTGCGGCGTCAGATCGGCTGTTAAAGGCTAATCGATCCTAAGGAGATGTCTGAATGTGGGTGCCCGGGGTGAATGGACGAATGGATAGCACAAATGGATTGCTTAGGCATTAATAGACGAGCAAATGGTACTTGCAGACTCGCCTTTGCAACAAAGAGCCGACCTCCAGTGGTTTACAATTAAATTGCTTAACTGCTTTGTCACAGACCACAACAACACCATAGCCTTGACAAAGGCTTCCAAATTGAAATTGGATCAGGGTAACATTGACAAACATGGCAGCGACTACGCATTAAAGGGTTACCACTGAGAGGGAATGCAATGCACGAATCCTTCGAAGTAGGCTAAAACTAGTCGATGCATCACAAATCGTTTGTATATCATAGTAAGTGCAAGATAGTCATAAATTTTCAGGGCACAATGGACAGAAAATTGCAGGGATCATATTGAGGCGAAGAAGATAATGCGAGAAGGTGGATTTTAGGTGTCGATCAAAGTCACCAATCCAATGATATTGTCATGGAAGCCGATGCGACGCTGAGCAGATAAAAAGCAGCTAAGTTGACAAATGAACTCTCAATCACTGCACAATTGCAAAATTAGTAAGTAAACAAGGCAAAGAGAACGATGAAGGACAAATGATGGATGGCTTTGTGGACACGGGATAAATTGATTTGAAGTGGCTAAACACTTAGTACTATGGGTGGATAGAAGGAAGAACGATAAAAGCTTATGAAACTAGGAGACAGAGGAGGGCATCTACTAGCAGAAACTCAGCCATCCTCACCTCGGATCCCGTGGCGATAGCCTGTGCTCGATTAGGACCCGCTCCATTTCTACCCACTCCACTTCCTTGACCATCGAGGCAGCCGAATTGTTGGCAGTTGAAGCAGCATTTTTGTGCTAGTGTGCGTCCAGCCTTTCTGTCACCTAAATGCACACAGCCTACAGTGCTGCGATTACTGATGCTTCGTGATCCCCCATCGACGGATCTCTACCTGCATTTTCGCCTCAGCTGTTGTTGACATTGGTAGCTATGATGCAAAAAAGCCACCTTCTTGAGTAGTTTGCATTTTTTGCCAGGTCTCATGCCATCTTTTGAAAGTCCCATTTATGCTCTTAATCTGCCCACTACTGGGCGCCTTTATTGCCGATACCTCCAGATTCGTTTGCCTTCAATCGCCTTTAGGAACGTAGAAGGCTTGCAGAAGTGAATAGATTAATAACTAGATGGAAGGCTGGATAGGAAACGGATGGATAGCAAGGTCAATGTATGGATGAGCGAAGAGATTGGATGGTATGGTTTGGGATTTTGTTGTCAGATTAAGAATAGTTTATCTCATACAACATTGTGCGAAACCAGAGATGAGTTCTGACGCACCTACTTCAACGTCATCAAAAAATGACTCGATAATTTGGACAGTTGTCGAAAAAAGAGCCCTCTCTTATTAGAGATATGAACTAGGATGGATGAATTGGTAGATGGATTTAATGTTTGAACAGATCCCTCAAAATTGATAGTTATATTATGGCGCATTCCACAGCACTGCCAATTCCAAAGGAGATTTCAAAGAACTAAAGAGGCAGGTAGCCCTAACCACTAAGATCGTAGTCCAGAATACTTATCCCAGAAGCGACAATTTCAGTCTGCATTTAATGCTGCTGCAATACAATCAAAATTTGCGTATCTCGGCAGCGAGGTTGGACAGTGTCCCATGTTGGTAGCAAACCAAACCAGGAAACATGAGCCGGGGATGGGGCCGGATTGCGCCCTATAAATCAGCTGCATTTGTACGTGATCCTCTCTGTGGTGAGGAGCTCCGATTCAGCATCACTTTGACAAAATGAAGAGTGTGCATTATCCAAACATAGAAACTGATTATGGCACAGATGTGTCCAACGTTCACTCTTGCGAATCGAGGTGGCGCTCAACCAACTTTGCTTCATCTTTACAACTATCGCTAACTTTTGAGACGTCGCCTTACACCTACTGACCAACAGTACGCATTCCGAAGAAAAACGTCCATCATTGACCAAATAATCCGCTTACTGCGGGAGGAAAGGTGCGTCCTATTAATTGAAACATTGACTCATGTTCAAATGACTCGGTAGGAATGGTGTCAAATGCAAAGCCTCAACAAAGTTTTTGTATGCGTGATAGACTGGTGACACCTGAAAGTTATGTGCAAACTTGCCTCTTGAGGAGGAGCAAAAACAACTGCCAGCAATAAACATTGCAACCCTAGGCACGAGCTTTGGTGCCAATTTCACTTTTGTGGTCGGTAACAACACAGCACCTAGTCGACGTTTATCCTGTCTTATTAGTCCTCGGACGATCTGGCCCAATATAATCCCCGGTCAATTTTCGACACCAAAAAGTGGTCTTATTCATCTGCATTTTGAATGAATGCAAAAAGTGTAGGGATAACGCAAACAAGAGACAGTACACTTCAAATATTCAAGTATTGCAGTAATGATCTTGAATAGCCTTCTTGGCGTAGCACTTCCCTCCAGTCAATTGACTGATCCTACTTCTTTTTGGAAGTTTCTCTCAAACACCCCCCATTTACAGGGAAATCTATCAAGTGGAAAGGTCCAAGACATCAGCAGCTTTCAGTCCTTGTAAGCAAGCGATTCAATGCGAACAACTGCACGAAAAAGCGTAGTCTGCTAGGCGTAGGGTGGTGCGCACTCCAAACCTGTGGATAGAAGGTTTAGGAGAAAACAGTGATGGCGTTTTCGATCGCCTAGCAATCCTCGCAGCATAAGGCATTCCCAGTCATAAGCCCTTCTCCCAGTCAGTTACACGACCAGCGCACCACCATACACGGACGTGGAGGAGGCGCAGGAGCAACAAATACATGGTCTATCAGGCATAGATAATTGCACACTGAGTCATTTTTGCCATGTTTCTACGTTCACTTAGTGATATAGCGCGGTGAATATTTACTTAAACGAAACTAGGTCTAGTTACTGGTCAGTCATCAAACGTCAATCTCATCGTGAAGAAGTTGGGCTAGAACAGTGGTTAAGATTCTGAAACTCATCAACTTACTAAAGAGTTTCCTTCAAATTTTATAATTATCGAGGTCTTCCTGTTTTTTAAGTGCAAACAGCAAACACCCCACGATAATAATTGCAGTGCCAACTTGCCACCTATTGTTTCCTCCAAAACAGTACAACCCACGGCCCGCAAATAACTCATTGCTAAATGAAGCTTTGCAGGAACAGTATTTGTATTTTGGAGTGATCAGTCAACCATCTAAGTGCACGCATCATCACACAGACCACCAGTTGGTTACCAACAAAGCCCATGATTCTCGTCTGAATGTCTGATCACAGGAATAGTATGAGCGCACCAGGTAAGACCACTTTGAACCCCTGTTATGTGCCTTTTTAAAAATTATGCAAATTTGATCTAAACGCCAATTTCCAATTGTCGACTCTACCAAACTTTACCACGCTGTGGGGCTTTTCATTCCTCACAATGATGCAGCGACCATGCTACGGTTTTAGAAAATACAGCTCGGCTTTTTAGCATAAGGCGATTAGGGTAACTAAAGTGGTCGAACCAATAGTAACAAATCACCCATCCTCAGTTGAACACCTTTATAATGCTATAGAATTACCTCGAAAATGTGCTGTGGCTCAAAGTCTTTGATGTCTGCTCAAAGATATTTTGTTTACAGGAATGAGCGGCTATGAAAATTCTCCTTTGTCTGTAAATACTCAAGCCCTTGAACCACAAAATAATCATGCCAACTTTGTTCTGTTCTCAACATGGACCCTCCTGCTAGTAGTTAGCACCCGAAGCATCTAGTCTTTTTGAAAAATGGCGAACAGCTTACTTTGTTTTGCGCTTCTTTATTTCGTTTTTCGTAGAGCTCGGTACTTGCGTAAATAACCATATGTTTTTCTTCTTATTTCCTGTACGGTGCTCGACTCGTGGTTTGGTAATGCCAGAAGCATTGCAGAGCAGAGCGTTCTCTTTGTTCCTAAGAACGCTTTCTCATGCTCATTTCCTTTCATGGCGCCCCTTTTATCCCGTCTTCTTTTTATATTATGCTTTGGGCCTGCTATTTCAACGAAAAACTCAACTTCACGTCTACTCCGTAAGTGATCCTAAAATTTGCATAGATTTGAGGAAATGAATCTGAGTCGATTCAAGTCGGACCGTATTTGAAAAAGATAATATAAATTGATTATGGAGCACAACACGCAGAGGCAGAGTTTAATCATCAGTTTGGAAAGATTCGTTCTGAGGCCGTAAGCAGTTCTTGTTGCACGATTGCTGCAAACTTGTCTAAGTGCTTGGGCGATTTGATCTTTATGTATTGGAGCTTTTCGAACAAGAGGAGTGGTCGAACCATGCCTGAAGCGGATTTGTTCAGTAAAAAATTAGAGATTCTTGGGTCAGGTGCAGGGTTGGGTGCTATTGAGCTGTAACTAGCCAATTAGCCATGCCTTTCATGATCGAATGGAAAGACAATTTCCGTCACGTCGAGAGCACCAACCAAAGCAAGATTTTGGGAGTTTAGAGCGCCCTTCACTTAATAGAGAGGAGTGAGCAAAAAGTAAATTGAAGGCAACAGTCCTCCACGAATTACTGCAAACAACTAATAAGTTCACTAGCTTCATTCGTGAGCGATGCAGTAACTAAAATGCTGCAACGCCGCTTCATCTTTATCTGCCATCAAACGGAAATGAATGAGCATTGGGCCTGCGTGTGCATGGTCACTATTGAGAGGACTCATTAATGTACCATGAGAAAGGGAAACTAAGAGGCAATAATTCATCCAAAGTGTATTTTTCTGCAGAAAATTATGCTTTACTTAATTATACCCCTATTTGCATTGTTGAAAATCAGCTGTAGGTCCATATGGTTAATCCAAACAAAGGCCATTGCAAGTAAGCTCTATTAGTGTGAAGGACAAATTATAATGCTGATTCGGATTAACCAGTTCGCCTGCATTGTGTCAACTGCATAAGTCCTATTTTAGAGATCAAAGATTAGTAAAAACATGGCAACTGGTATCATATTACATGCAACCGCCCATTCATTCGCACATTCATCGACTCATTCACCCGTCCGCTAATACATCATTCCGCAGGGTGATGCAGCCACCTCACTCATCAGTCTCAGTCCAAAAGAGCAAAATGGCTGCTCATTGAAAGCCCCCTTCTCAAAATGCATGAATCTACCTGTTTATAATTTGGTTCTTTGTATAATCCTGGTCAACAAAAGTGATGTGCCTCAATGATCCACTGCTTAATGCTAAATCCAAATTCACATTCATTTACCCCTCGCAGGCCAAAGTGTTTTAACTGATTATAGTCTACCAATTTAGCATATTTTACTGATAAAATGACATGCAAAACCTATTCGTGGGTAGTTGCTATGGAAAACACCTTAGTGAACTGCAGTAAGCAAAGGCGGAATGGGAAAAAGGAGAGCGGGAGAGGTACCCATTAGACCACATCTTTCCGAACTCGCCAAATACGCTCCTTGGTATTGCATCATCAATGGATGAAATATGTTGCATAAATTTGAGACGGCTAAGTTAATGTGTGAGAACCGCTTTTATTCATGACTACAAAGTCCGAAACGTCTTATAAGCAACGTACTCTCATCCAGCCTGCACCGCCTTGAAAAGACTAATTGCTGGCTTCAAAGACTTATACGTACTAAGCTGTCCTCCCCTATCTGTTCCTTTGGTATAAATTACTGTAAGCACTGACGACCAGAAGCGCAAATTCGCTACATAATTTGTGGATTCATGCGTAAACGCCAACTTATTTCAAACTAAATTAGCGTTAAATTGTCAAGACATGCCATGCATAACTTTTTTTATCTTCACTAAATTTAGACCTGATGTAACTTTTACTTAGGATGCCTACAAACTTGTTTAGTTACTTAGTAAGTGGGAAATGCATCAGATGTGTGATTGCAAGAGCACATGTTCTCTCGCCATTACAAACTGCTCTAAGATTTTTTGCACATGGGGCTCGCTTCCTCGTGTTTGCCCTCACTTAATCAGCATTGGGGCGAGTATCTGCTGGAATCTGGTAAACTTAATGTCAGATGCTCCTGCCGATTTCCTTTCCTCCTCATCATCTTCTTCCTCTACATGATCATTTGCCTGAATATCTTCGTTGTGACAGCAGGCTGCTAGTGGGTGACTTCTATGCCAATCTGCAATTGATTGGCGTTAGTAGAGGTGTGTGTGTGAAGGCGAGCACCTACCTCTCCTTAACACAATTTCTGCGATTACCTCCTCAGCCCAGGTGGCAAAGAAGAAAAGCAGCCAAAGAGGGCTATGTCACGCTTTCGTTTGCTAGTAATCATCTCGTCAATTAACTTGAGGATGTGGAACAATTGGTGTATTCATTGGATTGCTTCAGCATTGGGAAGTACGTGGTTGCCTGGTAACGCTGTCATGCTGTGCGCGCAATGCATGAGCACAGAAAGGGAGAAAATGAGTAAACAAATATTTGTGCTGCAAATGTGCGACGGCAAGAAGAAGAGAGAAAGGATATGACGAGGCCGAAGGTGTCACTTGAATAAAAAATATAATGACCCATTTGAAAACGTTTGGTTCAACCCAGAAAAGAGTGATAAACTGATAGATTTGGGGGAGAGTGTGGTGAGCTAGTGAGCGGTGGTGATTCTAGTGGCGAAGATGGTGCATTGAGGAGGAGAGAAAGAGAGGAAACAGGAGATAAATGGACGAACAAGTGACCAAATGACTGAGTCGATGAGTAAAAAATGAGTGAGTGAATGGGTGAGCAAAAGAAGGAAAGAACGAGACGAGAGAATGCTTGAAAGTGGTGAAGGTGGAGGTAGAAGTTAAAGTGAAACAGGTGTTTTGGGAGAAAAGACGAGGAAGAAGAAGGGAATGCTGTGTCCAGGGAATGACAATGAGCTGGAACTGCAAACGAAATTTTCACTCAAATGATTTCAGTATGGCAAGAAGACGTGTGTAATTTCTCGGTGTGGAACAGTTGGTCAGCATGGACCAATTCGTCTACGAAAAGCAGTCTCCGCGTAAAACGCAGTTAATTAATCGTACTTATTTGCCACTCAAGTTTAATTCATACTGCGCTAATTGTGCTGTCTCCTACCGACAGAAGTCTAATTTTATAAGCATGCCTTATGAACAAATGGGAGGAAGAGGTAGTAATGCACGCATATATGTATGGGTGTTTGCATGAGACTCATAATAACAGTGGCAGTGGAAAGGTTTTGAAAGGAAAAGGTAAATTGGCAATGCGTGTGGGTGTGCGCCTGTTGCACATGTGTGACGGTGAGATAAAGTAGAAACAGTAGAACGTGAAAGCACATGTTAATAAGGGGAAAGTAGTCGTTCAAGCAGATGACTATTTTATGTGTCGTGAAAAAGTGTAGGATGGAGATAAATTGGAAGTGGAAAAGTGGACATTACTCTGGCTATATTTTTGACCTCAAAAAAAGTGCGAAAAAGGCGAGGGCGCTAAATTCTACAAAATAATGATCAAGTTATGAAAAAATAAAGAATTCGTTAATGGATGTGTGTGTGTGGGTGTGTGTCACAAATGTGTGACGGTAGAGATAAGGTGAGAAAATAGTTTAAGCCAAGTATGGTATGGTTTGGTTTTTTGGTTTATTAAAATAGAGTTATAAAAGAGAAGCTAGTAAAAGAAGTAAGGAAGGACGAGGAGGAGTAGAAGCAGGCTGTCTATTGCTAAACGGATTAAATAAGTGAGCTTTACCTCAGTAGCAGCCATAGGGAGCAAAGGTAAAAAGGTTTGTATGTCACATACATGTGATATTGGGGAAGACAAAATGAGAAGTTAGAGGTGAAGCTTGCAAAGGCATTGTCAATGAAGTTGAGAACTACATTCCCCTTCCCTCAGACAGTAGCAAAATCCAAGTCATATTCCCTTAACGCAGAACGCCTTCAACTGGTAACAACACCTCCAAGGTGCATTGATGCATGCACACCCAGCCCAGCAACTTGCCACTCTTGTTAGCTTTACCCATGTTACTACCCACGCAGAAGGATGCAGAATTATTGCGCGTGGTCTCTTACCCCTCAGGACTGACTGGCCAGGTCAAAAGCAAGAGGAGGTCAAGTAATAGACGAAGGCGGGTTGATTACTGTCTTATATGCGGAAAGCCAAATCAACAAGTGCCACCATCCAGCAATTTACTTTGAGGGACAATCGGTCTACTTCAGCCACCAGCACGAGCAGTCAAATGCGCTAGAACAGACTTCGATGACGAAAGAATCGAGACTGCACAGAAGTCAGCTTCTATTCCAAAGCCGAATTGCGCCACCTCGCGACCATGGATACCGATCTAGGTGCAGTTCAAGGCCAGTTGCCGTCAGAATCAAGGCTAGACAAAGACAAAGTCAGATTACGTATCAAGGCACTATAAGATAGGGTTTGTAACTCAGCTATAGGTCAGATTACCCAATATTCCACCCCAAGATTACGGGCGACCTCATTCCAAGGTCGGATGATGTAATAATGTTACGATCCCTGAATCTGCTTACGTCCCAGTATTTATTTAAATTCCATCTATAGACATTGCACGAAGGATATAAATTAATCGAGCTCAATGTGATGTCCAGCACCACTCTTGGTTTGAGCTGCCAATTAGGGTGGTTAAAGCAAACAATGCTCAAGTTTACATGCTTGCAGAATCGCATAATTGCATATGTTTCGCTGACGTGTTTTAGGTATAAAGGTCAAGATTGAAGGAGAATTCTTGAACAAGCAACGAGAGCAGTACTATATGCCACAGACTTTTGGCAACACATGTCAATTAGTTTTATGGGGCATATTGTTTTAATGCAATTAAAACACCACTTAGCTGTGGTTGAATGTACCAATCCACGTCTATCCTTACAGTCAAACAGCCTAACATCCAAGGAGCTATGCATAAGGCGAAGCCAGCCCGTTAAACCTCGTGGCTCATCACTAGAAGCACATGCAGACATGTCAGTCCATCTGTCTAGGGTCACGTGATCCATGTTGATGTATGCTCTGCGCCGATTGTCGTCGCCTCAGAGACATGAAACTCATAAACACATAATCTACTTATCGCTTTATTTCCACCTTTCTAATTACTAAACAACCAATGATAGTCTTGGTGCACACGTCTAGAAGTGGATATGTAGGCCAAGAATCAGGAATTTCACTGCCAGGTATTGTGATCTTAATAGATTTCTGCATTGTAGATGGCATTTCAATTCTGCTTCATACTGTTGGCGGTCTTCGGTCTGTCTAAGGGAATCTGGGCAGCCCGCAGAAAGATACCTCCTTCCATTTGGCTCTCATAAACATGCATAAAGAAGCAGCAGGCGGATTGCATCAACTTGGTCTGTGTGGATTTCAGCTAGCCTTGGGATACTTTACGTTACTGGTGGGTCTGGGGACTCTTGTGAGGTCGTTGCCTTCTTCTCTCTATCTGCCATCTTCAATTCTTAATAAAGTTAAAGTGGGAAATGCTTAGCAAGATTGTTTTAGCTGATTTTTAAACCTGGCACAAAAATGCAGAAAGGTAAAACGGCAATAGCATCAGTGATAGGAAGGATTTCATGGTGTTCATGCCTTCGAGATGCAGTACCTGACTGCCCTGTTCCACCCCAGTTGCGATTGTTTTGGAGATATAATATAAATTGGAATATAACAACTCCGGTCGCAAGCACTCGGCTGATGTGAGGTAAAAAGAAATCCATTTCTACATTTACAATACTGCTTTATTTGTTGCGGTCGAAATCAAGAATAAATATTTCATTTGATTTGGCTAAGTGACTCTTACTTAGAGTAGACCTCCCCCATATTTACCCTTTTATTTGGTGCAACTTAAAAGGCTAACTTAAGAATAGGATGACTCGGATTGTTGCGTTTGTTCTAAAATTGGCATGATTAAAAACGCATGCCCTAAGAGAATCGGATACTGTGGTAAAAGCATCGATGCTAATTTATGGGGCGTGTGTGGAGCCGAGAGGTAGGACAAAGTCAATGCTGAGGTTAAGTTGTTTCTTCTCTGCATCGACTCTTAGAGAGCATCTGCAAACAAATTGAATACGAGTCCTAATGCAAGTGGAATTTACCAAACGCTGCACTGCACAAAGTACAAAAGCACATGTCGCATATGTCCTTGGCCGTTAAACACGCTGTCTGGATTTGTGAAAATCGTTAAAATCATTAACTTTGAGGAAGTTAGTATTCACAATGCGGTCTCTGTTCACCAATGAAGTCAGCAACAGCATTTTGCAGGAGTGAGAACAACATTAATGAGCTGAACCCTAATGGGGTGGCGAAGTCATGTTTGTGGCCCTCATGGACCCAGCGCCTTTATTCAATTAACTCAATCGTCCACCTCATTTTCGGCGTTGTCACTTATTCCCGTGATTATGAGAGATGTGTTGGGTAAGTACACTAGCAACTACAAAATGTACAAGGTGTTTGTAGCCATATCCCATGAAAGATATCCTAAGAGTTGGCGTCAAGTAGGGAAGAAGGAAAACAACAGTTAGGAAACGGAGGCAATGATTTTTCGCAGTATTCCCCAATCGACTTGATTGCGACGTTGCAGGTGATTTCGCAACGCTGAATTGTCTCCAGTTTTTCTCAACTGTTTGTTGAAATTTAATCAGTTTCGCAAGCGCAATGTTGAAGTGATTATTTAGGGAATGCTAGTAGGTAAGACGTAGGTAAAACAATAGCTCCAAATGAAGGAACATGAGGCATTCAAATTTAATAGATGCAGCCGCGTAAATACACTTGCATTATGGTTTTCAAATTGGACATTAAAGCGATAAAGAAACTTGCAAATATAACGAGCACTAATGCCAACTATTTCTTCTTGTATGGTTATCAAGATAGGACGTTAGAAGAAATCGTACCATGGTCTTCTCTGGTTCCTTAGTCAAAACGCAGGCAGCCAACAGGATGAGATAGAATGGAAAAGTCACCTTCAATCCATGGTTATCTGCGTTAACTACCCTGACGCATTTATAAGAATTCCATGCACGCACAATAGCCTATCAGGCATCCTGTTCTTGACCTACAAGGCGGGTTCGATAAATTCTTGCAATAAAGGCTATTAGGTGTTGATTTTTGAGGGCCATCCCATAACCAAACACCACGCTCACAAGCACCATGATGCGCAAAGATGAAGTTTGATGTGGATTCGCCTAATGAAATCATGAGCTATCTTTCGTGTCGCTTCTGATTTGGCTATTGTGTAGAGAGCGCATCGAAATCTGCATACATATAAGGATGTATTTCCTTTACTTAGGGACTCGTTATCGCTGAAAGACCACTATGAATGTATTTATGGCTCCCTCGCCACTTATATCCAAGCTTTCTTTTACTTCATGCTTGTCGAATATGCACTCATATTGCTAAAGATTGCCATATTATGACCCGTTTGTGACATGCTGCGACTGAGCTACAGCTATTATACCAACGCTCTATCACTTCTCTGAAGTACTTTTTAAATACTTTATTTCTTCCGGCGGTGATGCAGACGACTTGTGTCTACGTTGCTAGATGCTTTTTGTTGGACTATCGATGTTCGCCCGACCACATATGCGATCACACAGGGGACTGGTAGCTTAACTTAAACCCGGCACAATGAGTATGATTCTCCTCGACGGCCTACCACATTGCTATGTGGCTAAGCGCCACGAACTGCGATGTGACATGACAACTTACGCATTAGTGAATGGCACTCAGTAACGAGTGTGCGACTCCTTATGAGTTCTAGGTGGGATTAGTCAGCCTCTTTGCAATCTGAAGAGCACTGTATATGCAAAGATTGCAATCGGGTTAACCCACCTCAAGCAGACACCCGATTTATTTAGTTCACTTTACCCGTTCACTTCCAGACACGTCACTCAACAAATTAGAATCCACTTTATAGTGCCTCAATCAATTTCAGCGTTTTGTCTTGTTAACCCAAATATTGATAGCGTAGAAATTGTGATCCATGTTGCACCGTAGTGAGTGGATTCTTTTTATGATTTACAACCCAAATCTTTAGCAGAAGTGGTGGTTATGAAACCACTGTTAGCGACTCAAAACACCTTTCGATCATCCAAAGTCGGCCATTTAAGCGGCGCAGTTTACTGCCTCATTCATTTCCACTGTATGCCATTTACCAAAAAAACCACGCTATGCTGGTCGCAGGATTAGTAAACGCAGGTGGTGGCAATAAACGGCAGTGCTCTTTCTTTAAAAGCATAATCAGAAACCCCCGGGCAAAATACCAAGCCCTTTTTCCTTCGTTGACTAGCCTAATTTAGGTCTATGCATTCTCCTTTTTCAAAACCATTTTTGTGCAAGCAGGACTGAGAACTTACTCTCATTATGGTGTAGACATGCGTCTCCCCAAGTTAAGCAAACACAAATAATGGAAAAATTGTGGGAGTTTGTGGTGGTCGTCACTGGTGCCAAGGGTGAGTTTTAAGCAAACCAAGCTCATGTGATTTGTGTGGGTGAAGTAGAACCCAATTATGCTGCATTCATGCACACAGACTAAAGCGACTGCTATGAATTTGAGCACACAACTGTATCGACTCTTATAGTGGTGAAATAAAGTCAGAAGGTAATCATGAAATTTCTACACACATTCAGTACTATTTCTGTCATTGCACGCACAAGCTGCACTGCAATGCTATGAATTCACTTTTACGGCATCATTAATTCGTAGCATCCCGTTATGTTCTAGAGCAACATATTTCGTGATAACTGTAAAAATGTGGATTTTACACAGCGGTTACAGGCGTCTGAGTGATGCAGTTGTCGTAAGAGGTTGGATTTCATACCGCTTTTAGGGTTTTGAACTTATTTGAATTCATAACAGCAAAGCGTTTAATTGTATCTCATTATCGAGTATGTGACTATAAAGGAAGTGCGTTTGGTGAATCTTAAACGCCATAAGGCCGATTTAGCGAATTTCAGGTAAAAATTATTACTCTTTTCACTCATCCCATTGTGGCAGATAAGGAATTATTGAACTAGTTTCATCAGCTTGTCCTAACCTGATAATCCTTTGTAAATACAAAAAACAACGCAGTCAACACAAAGCAAACAAGATTATGAACAGACAAGATTTTGTAGAAGAGATGGGGTAAGATGTCTTCTTTTGGTTCCATTTTTCTGCCTGTTGTTGAGATACTTTTAGCTTAGCCCCCACAAAGGAATCGTTATACTACCCAATAAAATAGCACATAACAGGGATTCAAATATTTTCCTGTTTGGCAGCTAATCAAACGTGGGAGTGAATATTCACGACTCCTCCCCAAGCAGGTGATACTGCTGTGAAAGTGTCAGCACTTTGCATTTGATCGAATAGATAATTCATTGAAGGGAAAATAAAATTTCGGCACTTATCGCGGTTGCAATATTTAAGTAGGAGGCGGCCTTGCCTAGTCAATTCGTTGAATTAAACTGTTTGAGGAAAGGGAGACACTGGATCTGAGAAAATCTCCTATTGCATGCTTGAAGGCCAACAACCTAGCGTTGTGACTCATCCAGAAATTAATCAAGCAAAACATTCACCGTAGAAGCATTGTCGAAAGGTGAAACCAATGCTTTTTAGCATTTGTCGTGTAACTGAGACGAAGATTTTAAAACGATCCAGGGGAATTCGTCCTGCTCTATTTAAATGAGTAATTTGCCTGTGAACCAACCATTAATCATTTAGATTATTTTGCCGCATCAAAACTTGGAAATGGTCCTTTGTGCTACACGTTAATTATGCCGAGTAGCGGAAACAGTACTCGAGTTTTACACTCGTGTAAAAGAACTAGCTGCGGTGATTTGGCCGCTTGCGTGCACCCATTTCACCTGAATTAGTCAGTCCGAATGCCTGACTAACCTAACCTAACCTTAACAATGAGCAGTTTAAGCCCGTAGGCCGTTTTAAAACCCTCAAGTTTACAGATTCAGGAAAATTATTTGGCAACGTGACAAAGCATGCCAAAAATCCACCACCTCATCCAAGTCCAGGCTAAAGCTGTAAGAAATGAAGAGCCGATCTCTCAGTAAGGGATGAAGGCGTGTAACTCTGCAGTATCAGCGCACGCACTCCTATGCTTAATCGACCCGCTGCAGGAAAACAGTGGCACCACATGCTGGAAAAGGGGTTAAGTTGAACCACCCACACTATCTGCTTCGTGATAGTTGATTTATGGATGAGTTGTTAGAAGCAATTATTTGTGCCTGCTTCATCAGGAAGGCTTATAGAAGGTTTGCCGACAATCGGTCAATAATGCACTCAGGTTATGAAATACTAAAGCATAAGGTCTTATAATAACGAGATGACTTGATTTAAGACAAGCATAATGGGTGGTGACTTTTTAAAAGTGGGCATAAATTCAACTGAGGAAACTTAGACCTTCCTTTGGAGACAGTAGTAAAGGATTGACACGTTTCGCTGCAAATCAGGGGCAGTGCAGAGACTGATTATGTTTAGCCGTTAGGAAATCGGATATCCCTCAAAAACTAAAGGCAGGGAGGCATATGTTTATAAGGGTAAGAAGCCGTTTGGGAATGAGAATGTGAAAAATTGGATTAAAATGATCGCTAAAAGTCAGCGGTAGCCACTACGTTTCCTCTGCACGGAATTGTATAAGGCTGAAAAATTGGTCGAATGCTATCCCCCAAATCGTTCAATATTATAAGAATAATCGGAAGGTAAGTTGAAGTTGTAAAATATGGACCACAAGTTAAGCACTTAGAAGGAGAAGATTGATAGAATTAAGTGCAGTGTGAGGAGTTCATGTTTTCCTTCTTGTGTATCCCAATCGTATACGTACGTGCATTGTCAGCAGGAGTGCTGTTTACAAAGGAAAACAGTTGCAGTGCTTATTTCCTCACATCGTGGCACCAAGTGAGTGGAAGTTAACTTGAGCCTAGTCCATGAATCACCGCTACGATCGACCGTAGTACAGGTGATCCGGATGTGCAAGGCTGTGGAGTTACTGATTAATATGTCTATCCACAGTGGATACACGTGACTGGAGGCACGAATATATATCAACATGTCTATCGACTGTGAGGTCGCATGCGCATCAGCAGTGGACGCATGAGACGAAAGCATAAGCCTAGGCTGAAGTATCGATAGTAAACCAAGGTTGAAGCACTTTGCGTGGGTATCCTGAACTTGGAAGGAGGCAAAGCGATATGCAGATATCTTTGTGATGAGTGGCACCATTTGAGGCTAGGAAAGGAAAAATACGTGAATTTTTTAAAGATATTTTGCGTGACTAGGGGAAGGTACACAGGTCAATGCATAGATCACATGTTGACGAGTTACGTGGTTCTAATGGCAGTCACATTTAGGCTAAAATTTGTATAGTCACGTTTGCAGGCTCTAACGCGACGAGGCTTGGAATTGTATTCATACTTCCAATAGTGAACTAATCTTGAAATAACTTAAGGCATTGATAATTAAGTCTAGCAAATTATCCTCAAATGGGTGATATCTGACTCGGAGAAGTCAGTCCTTAGTGTATATAAGCGGCTAGAGTAAAATAGTTAACTAATCCACTCTGACCCTGCGTATGGGGTCAAATTCGATTAGTTAGGGACATCAGTGCCTTCCTTAAATGGCCAGACACCCACTCCTGTAGTTCGATGGGCATTGGCACTACAGACTACATCCATTGTTATGTATTTGAGCTTACCTGTCCATACTTCGTCACTGAAAATCCCTTAACAAGAAAGCGACGATAATTTGGTTATCTTAAGTTGTGAATTCGATGACTGTCACTGCGCGAGTAGGGCTTAATGTGACAGTTGATAGTACCCAAACGTTTTTCTTTTCTCGAGCAGGTTTTGCGTGTTTAGCCTAATCACCATTAATTCTCCATTTCTGCCTTTTTCTGTCGTCACAAGAAAATTCCCACTCCTCCCCCCTCCATGTGTCCCTAGATTGCGAATGTGAGCGAGTTGCTCCTACTTAATTTGAAGGCTGGTCCAACTCTTGCCTACCCATCCAAGTGCAGAATTCCTTTTTCACCTTGTAAAGAATCTCTCTACCTGATGCTTCACAATAACAGATAATAATGTGCGCTTCCATCCTTAGTTACTCTTTGCCCTTTTCGCTATGCGTCTGTGCCTGTCTATTTGTTTGCCCAAGTTTAGTGGTAGTTCATTGCGTGTTTTTATTTCGGTTTCTCTAGAGGGCCACCTTAATTGCTGTAGCACAGAAACAGGAAGGAGCTTGTATGTGTGTGCTTTTGTGTATATGAGTGCAAAGGCACAACAATCCATCCTTTGTGACATTGACGTCAAGGTTTAAATAGCCTATCAATGGGGGTGACATTGGATTGAACTCAGATTGATGTCAGCACATTGTCTCTTTGCGTTATCAAGTAGGAAGGTCGCCAACTCACGACTTCTACCATAGCTTTCATTGGCCAATAATTAGGAATGCAGTGATAAAATTTGCAGATCATATAATCCCTTACGCGTAGTTATTCCTTGGGTAGGCGTTGAGTTGAGAATTCATTCTTTCCTAATCATGGTCACCTGATTTACTGCTTAAAATGCTTTAGAGCGACACGATACTGCCATGCAAAATAATTGGTAGAAGTGTGTAGGATATGCTCCTGTTGTAATGGGTTGACTGTGGGAGAAATTCGCCATCAATATTATATTTTCTGCAAGCCAGAGCCACTAAATGTGGGCATAAAATCAAACCGAGAGAAAAAAAGTCATGCTGTTTGTTTGTTTGTTTGTTTCCAGCGTAACAATCGTCATTTAAATGCTTTCATTGCCATGCATGCTCCACAGTAATCATTTGTTAGGTTAATGTACAATCACTGGGACTTGGGGTCCAAATGCACAGCAGTACTCGGTTCTCGACTTAAAATTGTTTATCCATCTAGAAGAATGTGATTGCAATGTTCATAATTTTGCATTGGCTTGTGTGCTTTGGCCTGTCAAAATTGTGATTTCAGACATTAATCTCACCTCCCGATGAGGATACGAACCTTGGTTCCCTCATGACGCGTTTTATGCCTTACAAATTAGTTGCATAGATGAAGGGGTTCGAAACTGCAGATAAACGAGAGAAAAGATAGAGCTTCCAGGGTTTAGCTTAGATCGAGCCTATAATGCATCAGTTACCATAATCAATTCATGCTGGTGTACAAAGCTAGGTCGTGCGTTGGTGTAAGTCATTGCAATTGGAAGGCACCAGATGGAAGTGAGAAAGCGCGTAACACATGCAATGTTTTACTCAAAATTTTAGTGAATTGCGTTTTCTGTGCTTGAATCATGTGACATTCTAATTCATTGAGAAGTAGCGCTCATTTGGATAAGTGAGATATGCCCTAATTACACAAAAATAACTACTGATTCGAACTGGTTAAGGGCATTTACTGTATGATGCTGCGACAAATTTAGCCACAATTAGGCTTAGATACAGTCACGCCAGAAGTGTGTGAGCCGTAACACTTGAATAATGCACAAGTAGTTGTTGATTGCAACTTTGTTTTAATTACGGGATTCTATTTTCCCAGCATTTCATTCATCGACTAACATTCAAATCCAGAGAGCAAATGGCACGGTAGTACTAAGTGAGTGTCTGTCTCTCCTTCTTTCTGGCGCTACAGCGAACCTCAAAGTTCACTTAAAATCAGGTTATATGCATTAAGAGTGTCTTTTCATGAATTTCTCTTAACATCATAAACGTGTCAAGTGTGATGATATAAAACAACTTTTAAATGACTGTGAAGGGATTTCTTTCCAGGCCAGTTTAGTAGTGGAAATAGCGGCACATTCCTTTCTCCTTTCCAGCTTTGGGCACTATGGGTGGCGTGCATTTGTATTAAAGCCATCAACAGGAGCCAGTGACGCATTCAAATTAGTCCAACACACATGCACAAGTCAGAAGTGTGGTATCTCGGTCAGCCTATCCGGTGCGAATGCCACAGACACCACGTAATCATCGTCGTGAGGTGTCAGTGTTGTAATTAGAGCACCCTCGTAGATAAATGCATCCAAACACGGTGGCATTAGGTATACTTGCCATTCTTGCGATCTAGATTATAATTTGCATTGGACGTGAAGACTGTTCATTCACTTATGCCCAGCGCGCTTCCAAACATACGCAATGTGGCCCACTTTGCTAGACCACTTTACTTGTTCCAAACAGTAGAGGAGAACTCCAAAAATAGCAGCACATAGCTAGATTATGAGGAAAAGAGCAGCATTTCAGCATGCATTTTTAAAGATTTGCACTGATAAGTCCTATTAGGAGCTTGACGAGTTTTAAATCAGGGCAAATGTGCTCGTGAATAGACCAATTATAAAACTCACTGTGATGTAATCACTTACTGATCACAAAGGGTGAGTAGCACACTTGCTTCGTTAAATCTTTAAGCAGAATCGTTAACCTTTCCTAACCATGATACCCTACCTTGTGGGAAAACGTATTTGTACACAGTCATTGCCGATCAAGCCAATCTACTGGTAAGCGCTCCGTCAAAATCAACGATATTGTCAGTCGTAGCTCCGATTTCTTCAAATACATTTGTCTGATCATTTATTCATGTACCGTAGATAACGATTTCTGGTCATTTGCACGTCTATTGTGGATTTCTCGTTCGGCTGTTGCAAATCCGTATCCTAATTCCACCCTCGACACTCTTTAAAATTGCGGATCGATCTTTCCACTCATTTTGCCATCGTGCACCCGCTTGTGGATTTTTCTTGAATTTAGCCACCTACTTCTCCTCTTATCAATCAATTTTACAATCACGGATATCTCAATGCATGACAAGTTGGGACCGATTGATTCAAAGCGCATCTACCTGTGATCTGTAATTGGTAGCTCCAAAAACCCATGATGGTTCGCAACACATCAAGACGCAGTGCTAACCACCTTTGAATTATCCATCCGCAATAGAATCTCGCCTTGTGTGTTGCTACATACCTGTCCTTCTCACGGGGTTACCTTCCTCACATTAGTGAGGCAGTTCCTCGGATCTTTGATCCCACTGCATAAAATTTTCTCAGCCTGAGACCAGGTGGATGCGATGGCTTCACTTTAACGAGATTCTACGATGCTTTGTTACCTATCGGTTAAACGTGCTTCATTTTCATCCTATAGACGACTCACCGCTGCAGATCTTTGACTCAACATCCACAATGCCCCATCTTATCACCCATTTGTCAGTCTCAAAGTCACCCACATTTGTGTAGACCACACACTAGCGCATTTTTGACCCTTTTCACCAAAGCATTAAAGTACTAGCTCAAACTTGATTTTTGATTTTGCTGATAATTTAGGTGACACACACTGCCATTTCTACACAAGCACTAAGTTGAATTAATTTGAATTTCGGCTTCCAAGGCCTCATCCATTTGGTCGCAAAAGTAATCCCCCACACATTACCGTATGCCAAGACTGGGGCGCGACTCGACCAAATGTTGTGTAGCCAATGTGAAATGAGCAGGTTTTGGGCTTGTCTGACTTTGACAAAGTGTTAACTGGTCATTACTTTGCTTTTTTCCTTTCCTTTTTGTCTCGTACCCATTTTCTCCTCAAAGTCCAACTGTATTCATTCGCTATAAGTAAGACTACGTGCAGTTGAATGACCGTTTTATTAACCGCACATTTTGTTTACATTCTTCAAGAATCTGGTGGCATTTTATTGCTCATTAGGCTTCTCTTTTTCAAACCTACTGCTTCATAGGTTCGCACCATCCGGTTTTTTTATTAACCCCATCACGTTTGTTGCCTTTTATTTGTTTTGATTAATTTTTTCCTTTTTACTTTTGTATCTCTACCTTGTCCATGCCATACTATGCTGCTGATTTACATTCACTTGTAAAATGCGGTGTGCATTCCTTAGACTGCTATCGGCTCCGAAGTAGGCAAGTGTGAGGGTGTTTATGATGCAATGGCTTCTGCTTGATAGATACGGAGAAAGGCAAAGAGATGTCAGAAATTATACCCCAAACTATGCCGTAGCTGCCTATCAAATGTTCACTTTGCGCGCACACACACGCACACAGTGAACTTAGACCAGCAAGACAAGTGTACATTACTGCTCATTTCTGTGAAATACTATGTTTGCACACTACCTAAGTGGTCAAATGAAGGACATTGATAATATGCCAGATGAGCAAATAAGTGGTCTGACTGGACTACGCACCACAGTGGGGCTCGAACGAGGGCTAGGGAAGAGGACTTTCCCTTCCTCGAGAACTTTGAGCGGTTTCACTCACACATGATAGGTCTGGATATCAGCGATAGCGAACGTGGAGACCTCAGTCTGCTTTGACTTTCGCTTGATGTGGGTACTGTTGTGTGTGTCTGTGTGTGAGAGCGTCTAAAAGTAGCTGTGATACATGATTACCGGGACAGATAGCCTAGCGTGGTGACAGGTCTGCAAGTCATTATAGTTCAGTAAGTCTCCCACTGCTGCTGCATGTACTGTGACTGCAGATAACGTTATAAATGGCGTACAATACGAGTTTGGGTAGGAAGTGGAAGGTGTAATTAATGATTAGTAGTTTGGGCCTCGTTTTGGGAAGCCTTCAGGAGTGGCAAATGTGACGTCTTGATGGATATTTATAGTTAACCTCTTATGCGAATCAGTATCTCTCACCTAGAAGACCAGAAGTGGCTGTTTAACCTCTAAAGCGGAGGCGAAGACTCTTTACTATCCAGCTATAAAGTAAGCAAATGCAAAACTCAGATGCATATGCAGCTCACGGTACATCAATGTTATGGTTTCACAATACCTATTCCAACTTATCACTTTTTAGCCTTTGCTAGAGGCCTAAGAGAATCAAATGGATTTAAAATGGACCTCATACTCAAATGCTTAAAGTGGGCAGTGACGTGTTGTCAAGCATACAAACAGAGACAATGAATTGGCGCATGGAAAGGAATAAATACGTGAGCTGATGGCTTAACTCGATTTGTTGAGGACCAAGGAGGAAGTGGTAAATGGGAAGAAGACCAACGGTAAGAAAGAGCAGAATCCGAAGAGGAGGTTGTTGAGGGTGGCCTAAAAGGTGAGAAGGACAGCAACATGAGGACTAAGATGGGTAGCCGAGGGCAGTTATAGTGTTTACAGTTGATTCGGCATAATCGCTTCGAGGAAATATCGCCTGATCCTGTGTTTCGTCCCTGAGCAATGAGTCATTTAGCTACCTCCTAGGTTTACGATTTGGCCGCTTTTATGCTTGTCTTCTAGTTCATTATCGTAAATTATAGGCCCTAGGACTTAAGTCTAAGGGTTTTAGTTTTAAATTCCTGATAGCCCCTCGTCCTCCAATTCTCCTATCTATCAAGCAGAAGTCGAGTTTGTATCGATGTCCCTTTCCCCTTGGCAATAAGGACTGGGTGGCGCATATTATAGGAAGCAGCAGCCCAAAGGCCAGCCATGTCCGTTCTTACTTCCTACTAATAAGGATAGACATCAACTGCAGATGGGTGTAGCATTGGGAACTCTGTGCAAATAGCCATGGGGGGCGGCGCGTTTTGCGAGAAAATGCTCCCACCTCGAGTGAGACAAGAGTTTCCTAGATTGCCACTCCCCCACTTTCAAGGTCTTAGGAGCAAAGTGCAAACCGATCATAGTGCTAGATAGCACTGATATGCAAATACAGTTGTGGCAGGGATCGAAATATAGTTTTGAGATCAACGTAATGGATTGATAACCCTACGAGAAATATTTCGCAAAGAAAATACGGCTGGTGAGGAGCAACACATGAAAGGCGGACAGCAATTAACAAATTCATCTTGTAAAGGAGCCTTAATGTGAAATGCAGCACATGGCTAATACGCCTTGCCAACTATATGAAAAGTGGTAGTTGCGGGCGAGTATTTTCAATTGTCTGAATAGGTGGTGGTGGTGCTTGCACTGTCGATTTGACGGTATGGTGTTCTGTTCATGCCCACGGATTGCCAAGCTTTCTCTGCGAAAGTGTTTCATGTCGTGATGTACTTACATTGGCTCAGTAGAACTTATCTGGGTGTTGCAAAATATTTTAAAAACAGACCACTGCAGCGTTGATCAGGCTTACCTCTTAAGTAGATTGCTGAGTAAAGGATGACGTAAAGCTCAGCACCAAAGCTGATGTGAGTTTCCTCCCCATAAACGTAGTGTCATCTCTTCAGATCTTAAAATTTGGTTTTTCAACATGAATTAAACAAATAGTAGCAATCAACCCTCCAAAAGATGACTTTGCCTCACTACGACTGAGTAAGAGCTTGGGTTGTAGCAGTTTCTTCATAACTCGCCCCAATCATTCAAAGTTCGGCACTTTCGTCAAATTGCAGATCTTTTCCAACGCCCTAACCCACCACATCCAAACAAAATAGCATTACTAATGAACCAATTTTTCCACTGAGCTGCAAGTTAGCTGGGGCAGTTTTTCTCGAATATTTGACTTGCTATGGGGAAAAATGCGCTTCGGTTGGGCGAATCGGCATCATAGATTGAGGCTAACAATTTTAACGCAAACACTTCGTTCACCTTAAACTGTCTATCGTGAGAGGAATTTACTTAGTGAATCGTGTCTTAAGTTGGCCTATGTCCGATGGTAGGCATATGATACATGCAAGTCACTTTTGGAGAGGCATTCATCTGCAAGAGTAGCAAGAAAAAGGGTGTGCTGTGTTCGCCGCGGCATTTTGACAAGATATTCAGCCCTAATGTTCAGTTGAAATATGGGATCTCCTACTCCTGTCACTAATATAGCACACGTACTTCATTGTAACATTGGAATCACATAAAACGGCCCAATTCTGTGCCCAGGCTGCCCATTGTCTGCGCCTATTTCTAACCTCGTTCACGCCTCGGGCATTCCATCCGATTCAATGGAAATAATAGGACCTCAAAAGCGATACACTTTGCCTTGATGAGAGCACACTAGAAGTGGTCCATTGTTCTCATTCATATTTGTAGCTGCACGTACTCGGTGACGCATATATATAGCGTGGACACTGAGCTCCTGGCGTAAGAGTGGCACAGTAGCTCTCCTCAATGGTAGCGCACCTTGTGGCCATCCTCGTAATCTGGAGCGTTCTGGTTTGTAAAAGCTTAACTTCCAAAGTCATATTTTAATACATATTTAGAGTGCGCTTGGGCACAAATCATCACAGAGGATTCGCGGGACTCTTTACGACTTCGCGTATAACTTTGAATGTCCAAGCATAGTGTTTGTAAATGAAATTTTCCAGTGCAACCTCACAGTGCTCGACGAAAACGGAGCCAGAGCTACACCAAAATGGCAGGGTAGACCACCATTCGGTCATGAATCCGCAGGTTTGCTAGCATGTTATACTGTGTTTTGCTGTGTTATATGGTCAGTATTAATTACTGGCAGTGTTCTACTGGCAACCGTTGGTTAAGGAACGCAAAATGTACACACATACGTGCATACTGATGCCAAATCATGATTTCCAGCCAGGAATTGTCACATTTTCATCGTTGCAGAAGTCAGTCTGCTATCTCTCGGTGTTGCATCACTAAGGCACCTTAAATACAATTCAATCAATTGCTCCTTACCAGAAATATTTGCCTACGGTTCCACGACCTCTCAATCGCGTCATCTTCGTCCCATTTCAATAGCGACAGATGGAGTCCAAACCAACTTTAAAGTGAGTAAGCTAACACATGCGCAGGGAGAGGCAGATAGGTAGGCAAGGAGAGACAGAGATGTCACCAAGCCTAACTTATAAATGAATTTCGTTAGTTTCGCCTACTTTCTTGCTAAACATGTAATTGTTAGTTTAAACTGATTTGCTTGCCTATCATAATCCAAGCCTAATGAGAATAGCAATAACTCATTGAGGCATGACCTTCCTCACCCAAGCTGCTTCTAATGCATAATCCGTGGTTCACGATAAGCCTTTGGTACGTATTACTCTGTCACAGTTTCATTCTCCACCTCCAGCCTCTTTTCGCCTTACATTTTCCTCGTGTCTTCATTATCGCTTTCTTGCATTCTTGGCTTCTGCATTTTTTGCCACCCCTTTCTCGTCTGTTGTATTTCTCCCTGTAGGTGCGGACCATAATTAACCGGGAGTCTGCAATTCGATCGCGTAAAATCGAAGATCCATGCAGTCTCTTAAAAAGTGATGGAATTCGACTTGAATTCAGCAATGCGGTGACATGCGTAAGGGTGGATGAAATGCATCCACAACCACCAAGTCAAGCGGTTCCTGTGGTAAGTTAGCTGCTCTTGCACCAAACGGGTACTTCGTTGTCCATTCTGTCTCAGACGCAAGTGTATCGTTCGTACAGAAAAGGCCTACTTATAATTATTGTTAGAGTGTACAGAAGGGCTGATAGGCTCTCCCATGCAACGAAACCAGGTTCTAAGGATTAAATTCACCTTCAAGATCAAAACACAGATGGTCAGCGGACCAATGGATAGTTAGTGGTGAAGTTTCATAGCAGCCAGTTGATGTTCTTATTATCCTTTAGTCAGGACTAAAACGTGAGGTCTCTGTAGAGTCCTTAACTTATTACAGATGGGCATACACTGTTCCATTTACCCTATGCCAGTCAGTCAATTCATTTGCAGCAGAGGCCCACTTTGCAGTTCCCTACTAATGCGCCCTTGATGTGGCCAAGTTTGGGGGATGCTCTATAATGAGTGCATGAAGTGGCAAAATTGTGTCAGGCTGCATTCGTGAAGGCTACTTGCGGTCGCCCAAGGACTGACCCACCCAATGTGCAGACAGGCACTAATTTGTAGGTACAGCTGGACGTGTATTTGAGCAAAAGAATACACTTCCGTGGATCTTTTACCCAAGAAGGTGTGCACTCAGTGGTAGCCCTATTGGAGACCCATGAATGGGAGCAACAAACTACAATAAGGCGTGTTGAAGTTCCTATCAATGTGCTCCCTTCCAACATCCAGTCGGACTCAGCATCTGGTATGTTTATTTTGGCGATTCAAGCATATCAATTTCGCTTCCTCAATGGTAGGATTAGTCAGGCCAACAATTGCTGGAATTTCCATATTCGGGAAAGTGGGATCCAAGCTTTTCCTTGGATGTGGAAAACGCTTAGACATCTTCAACAGTGGGGTCTGCATTGCATTCAAGGTAAATGTCGTTAAGGGAAGAGTCAAGGAAGTAGCGTGGTGTCTTGCAAATCGACAAAATCCGGACCAGTACTTCGAAAAAGTGGTCAGAGGTACAGAATACACAACTGACTTCGTTATAGCCGTAAGTGATGCGCATTGCCAGTAAGACTGAATGCACTGCAGGTGGCGGGCCAATACACAATAACTGCTGTTGCTAATGGCAGTGATGGCATCAGTTTGAAGGCTAGTCGCTCCTTTGAAGTCCTTGATGATGAGGATTTTGTTCTCGCATGTGAGAACTACCAACGAAGCAGCACTGACGTAGCTCAAGCCAATGGGTCATCTCCAGGATTATGGTCCGCACCAATGCAGTTTGAATACCTTCACAAAACTGACAACTTTTACTACTTTCTGTGGAACAACCAGAGCATATGTTTTTCGCCAAGGTTTTGGTTTGATTCGCCACCTGATTCTCATCCGAGTGAGGCAAGTACATCTACCGACACCGTGGTTAATCTTCTTTCTTTCCTTAGAGCATTGATTCCCTCTACGCAGCAGTGCGTGTTCCAAAAGAAGGAAGGGCATTTGAAGTGAAGGAGGTGGATGGCGATATATGTTTGCCTCCAACCGAGGTGAAAATGGATGGACATTACGAAATGACTATTTATGTCAATAAGTCGGTTAAAAAGGATAGGGATACACACAAAATTCGGCAGAGGAGGAGTTTGGAAGTGAACTTATCCGTTAGGTGAGAAGTGCATTGCTTTATTGCTCAAATTTGCAGGGTCATAAGGCCACGATGCACTGCAGCGACATTGGTCATAAGCTCACCCGAACCTGTGGTCATCAGCGGCGCAATTGATGGTCACATTGATTTTGCAAATGCCAAATTCAGTTGGCATGCTCTATTCTCGTTTCCGAACGGCTCAAAAGCGAATGCTTCGGATAAATTGTGGCGTTATGGAGAAGGTGAGCTAGTGCAGATCTTCTGAACTATGAGGGACGTTTGAGTGAGAGAAAAACTGCAATACTGATAAAAGGATGAAGCAAAGTGCACAACAAAAGCAAGTTAATGCTTATAAAACAATTGCAGCATTCACGTGCTGCCCTCGAGGCAACTTCTAAAGAAAGGCTCTCAACAAAGGACCTGAACCAACCCAAAATAATCAGCGATTTTACTGCAGATCATGTGAGGATAAGCTGTCCAGAGGTTGTATCACTGCGCATACAATGTCTAGGCTGCTTTGTGCAAGTAGTTGTCCGCAGGTTGGACGTCATTTCACACCGCTACATACTACTGCATACTGCATAATATCTTGAATAGGCGTGGCTTGATAGGGCAGACCCGTAAAATTTCTGTGGTAGCTTGGCTGTCAAATCTTATTAAAATGCATCAAGTCAAATGTCAATGCCTAATTCAAACGCCCATTTTACTTTTGTCCAGCTGTTGGTTTGCAATGATAAGGATGTGTGTACCTCGCCTTTTGTTAGGTTCGGATACAAACACGATTGTGATTTTTCCTCGCTTCATCCGTCCACTACCAGATGGAACGCTACTAACTGTCTATATGAATATGCATCGGTTTTATGAGATTGATCTGCGATCCTATCTACACCTAGAGGTCCACTTCGCGCCTACGTGCGATGACTGCTCCCTTGAAGCTCCAACTTTTGTACGCGCATTTCAGCGTGTTTGCATAGTCTGCAACTGTCCGCCGATAGAGGGGACTTTTGAGTTTTATGGTAGTTAGCTAATGTAATGAAAGATTTTTGTAGCAAAAACACCCGAGAAGCAGTTAACTATCGGTATTTCTACGAGACCTTCATTTTGCGGTATTTTGCCTCTTGTTGAAGAGGGCATTCAGATGTGCATCGGTAGTATCCCAAATTCCAGTTTATACATCGACAAGTGCTTTCATATTATCAAGGTGAGTGAATTTAAAATCCCATTCCTGTTGTGCTCGTCTGCATATCCTTTTAGTTTAGCTCCCATTCTTCCTTTTATATCCATCCATTTATATTCATACATCCACGCACTCACACACATCCATCTATCTATATGCTTACATATTGCTCCGCTTATTCGCCCGCAAATGCGTGGGTTAAGGAGCATGCCACCATAACTGCGTTTTTGTGTTTCCAGCCCATTTGGGGCGCACCAGATGAATTGGAACAACAAATGGATGATATTTTGTCCGGTAAAGTTGATATTCTGGAAACAGCGATTGCTTCTGACGATCCAAACACCATTTCGGGAGCCATTCAGGCAATATGCGCGCAAATTAGAACATTTATGAAAAGTGGCCTCACCCACAGTAAGCTCCGTATTTGTCAAGTGCTCACTTCTCCATTCAACGAGCCATGCAAACCATTCTGATAAATTTGCCTCTTTACAACTTTAGACACGCCTGATGTGATAGATCTGAAACGCGAAATACTAGCTAAGGTTTGTCCTTTTCCTTTTTAAATTTGCATGGAATTTCAGGCTGCACACGCTCTGTTTATGCTAAAAAGTTTTAAGTAAATCGCATTTTCTGCATTGACTAACCAATCAAGGCCCAGGCAAATTAAAATTGAACAAAATGCCCTTGGGTTCCCTTCTATTAATACTTTACTTTGATTGTACACAACCTTGCAGTTGACTGAAAAGCTGGCTGGAGCTCTGGAACATGTCAGTCTGGTCAATTATGAACTTCTGCTACCCTTATCCTCTGGTTTTGAAGCCATTGCCACTATCGCCGGAGAAATCACCTTCACAACAATGAAGCGCATTCAGTCGAAGCTGGTTGAGGTGGCGCATGTGCTACCGCAACTTCTAAGTGAATCTTCATTCCAGAATGTCTTCAATCTGGTCCACAGATTCACCAACATTGGTGTCTACCTCCTTGAGGTATCTTGTCAAACGAAATTGACGCCTTGTCATAGGGAATGCGCTATCAACACGGCAATCCCACCCCTTCACTCAGAGGTGTCCGCACACGGGAACTCGACTACGAAACCGACATCGATGCAGATCGTAAGTTGATGTTATTGCACCTTTTTCCACCCTACGTGCCTCAATGCGCACATGAGTCGAACGGCTAACTCAAATGTCCTACGGATCCTTGTACATCGCACTAAATACATTTTAGTGTTCGCCACCTGACTAACGTTGCCACGAATTGAACAAGTTAGGTGCACACTGGTCCCATCATGCGCAAAAGGGTGTAGTACTGCACGCATTATTACCACGATTGCAGCTCCTGCTAAACCTATGGCAGTTAGGTCATGTCACTTCTAATTCCAGCCGTGGACTCCATCGACGCGTCAATTCTGAAACACATACAAGAAGCCCAAAGACTAACCGTGAGTCACTTCTGCTTACATTCGACCCGCCTTAACTGGATTGGTTAAAGTGAGGTTCAAGACGACGTTTAGCACCCGCATTCACTCATGCATTCCCATTCGATTATTTCCACCATAAATCATTATCCAAGCCAGATTCGTTCACTCCTTTGCTACTCTACTCTCACACTCCACTTATTGCCTCATGCTCACGACTTGAGAAACCAAAATTAGAATTGCCTTCCTCCCAATGTAATGCATACTTGCGATGTTTACCAGGCAAAAGCACTGACTGAGGTGTTGGCAAGGATAGACAGCGTGCTAGCTGGCAGCCTCCATGAAGTGCTTGTGCCTGGAGGCCCCATGTTCCAGTCCAATTTCAGCACAGGCGGTTTCGTTCGCTTCTGTCGTGTAGCGACATGGAATCTATCCAATTACCATGAAGCCTGTGGTGAGAGAAACATTATCGTCCCACACGTCACAGAACTGCAGACTCACAAGGATGTTGTAATACGTGTGAGTGTCACCAACCATCTTCCTCTACGAGTCGCATTTACACAATTCACCTAATGAGTCGTCGCCGGATTTTCAGACGAGTCGTTTTGCGAACAACATCTACCCTTTCTTTAACCGGGATCAGTACAACCCACAATCCAGCCTTGTTTCGCTAACATTCTATGCTGAGGGGACAACACTCAATTTGTCCGACACTCAGCTTCCGTTCCGTTTTACACTCACAAAGGTTAGCCTTCAGTCCACAATTTTAGACCACAGAGGCACTTCCAAAACACCGCGTAAATGTTCACTCTAATCTGCATAGAACATATCAGCGAGCGGTGCCACAAGCAGCAATACAGAGTTTGAGGAGCAGGAAGTACAACTACCAGGACCCGTCATGGCTGTGGATGGAACGCTGGTTCATCAACTTCTCATCATGCACAGATTTGAGATTAATCAAGTGGAAAGTAATTTCGTTTTCCAACTGCATCCCACCGAAATCACAACCTGTCCCCAGTACTTGGTGGTTGCAAGGTGCGTCACATCGTTCACATCACTAGCATGCTCCATTTTAAAGCTGACGCTGCAAAGTGTCATTGCTTCTTGACTCGTAGATTCACCATTCCACCGGATTTGCAAGTTCTGGACAATTATGGTTCCTTCTACTGGGCTATGCTCCCGTCCTTCACCTCAGCTTGCAGTGAGTGGTCACATTCTTCCAAGTGCTGATTAAGGCACAAAATAATCCACTGTGTCCTGTTGGCTAGAAAACGTGTCCAACGTCGGGGAAAAGCAGCAGATCTACTCCCTTCACATCCATGCTGACGTCATGGGTAGACTTAAAGCCGAGGCGTCTACGCGGACAAGGCACTTAAAAATGCGAGCAGAGGAATTGGATCTCTTTTACATTGGCTATCGTCAGCTCTCAGCAAATGAACTAAATCATTACGACGGGAGAAATCCACCACCTGTTCCATATCCATTTAGAGATCAGATAAACACGACTGCTTACGTGTCGGCCATTATGCCTTCGTGTGTCCATGTAACGCCGGGTGAAGACGCGTGGCGTACCAGCGGATGTAAGGTGAGTTTCTTTCGCGTGCAAATCTGGTCAGCTTCTTTATGCTTAATTAATTTCCACGGCTTTGAGGAAGACCATTGCCAATTTGGAGGAGAATGTATGAAATAGCCTTCTAATTTTGTTGTGTACCATAAATTCAGGTTCAGATTGGCACCTAGAGAGCACCAATGACTTAACGCAAAAGTGTGACTGCACAAGTCATTCCTCTGATTCTGTGCACCCGTCAAACCTTCCGTTATAGTAGGAAGCACAAGCCTCGACTGGTACTAAAAGTAAACCATCTTTCTGAGGTAGCAATATTTGTAGCCGATTTTGCAGGCCATCGCCGAGATGCAATTGATCTTTCGCCCAACTTCGTCATGCCATGAGTCATGCGTTTATCAGACATGCACTAGTCGAGCATTCAGCAATTCGGTCAAAGTTTTACAGAGTTGACTGCTAAGGCTACGCATGGTCGCGCAATCGCTATGTTAAAGACGTGCCACTGTGTTGGGAACCTTGACCACAGAAGCAGAAATTGCCTGCTACTGACTCGCACAGCATCTAATCACAGTAAGGTCGTTACCTCTGTGCGTAAAATATTTGCTGCATTGCCGCACGGCATCTCACACACATGCACGCATTACATTAAAACACCTATCTTCGCGATCGACGGCGTTTGTACTGATGCAAAAAATGGTGCGCGTGAGAATAGCTGGCAACAGTCAAGGGCTGCAATCAACTTCCAATGCTGCATGTCGTAGTAGGGTGGAGGTGACATCTCTGCTGGGTGCTATAGGAGATCGTAGGTGCGCTTGGAGGCGAATTTCAACTCAGTCCAGATGATGGAATGTGATGCAATTTGACCTGCTTTTCATGCATCGAAGGTTGTGCTATCACCCAACCCAGAGGAGATTCTCTGTGAGTGCACACATCTGACCACCTTCGCGGCAGGCATTGCTTCCATGGCTGAGTCCGGCCAATTCAAGTACATACTTCAGCTGGATCACTCGACGCGGTTCTATACTTCTGCGTCGATGATCATCGTTGCAGTTGCATCATCACTTCTTCTGAAGGTGTGCATGCCATGAAAACACTGATAACGCCAAATGAGAGCATTTGGCGTCAAGTCAAGAACTGGATTTGCTATGTTGAGTACTTTTCCCAGAGCGTAAACAAAATTAGCCCTCTGTAGCATCCAAGCTTTCCGTCTATCAGCCATCCCACCTAAGGATAAAATCCTGAATTCCTGCTTGCAAGCGTCTCAAAGTGCAATCAACAAAGCTGAAGAGGGATTTCTCTTTAGCTCAACCACCTGTTTTGCTGTTTTCTCTCCTATCACTTTCTGCTCTTACTCTTATCTCTGTTGTATCGCAATTTTGTTAAGTGCAGTAATCTTCTTGTATCCTATTAATTACATGTCCTCTGATCTTGCAAATGAAAGGGTGTTTACGATGATTTAAGAATGCAACACCTATTTAAGGCGCACCTTCACTAAAGCCAGCCATTATTTTGATTTGGCAAGAATCTTGAGGCAAGGCTGTCTTATCAATTACGTATGCTGACAACCTCTTCAGATTATCTCCCTACTAACAAGAACTGCATATTTTGGCTCGATGAACACCACAATTCATGTAATCTTCCCACTAATACTCTCGTGTCGTGATAAAAGTGCACATGGACAAATCTAACCACACAGCCAACAGACAAAGACTTCTTTACGTGCATTCATGATAATAAGTCGAATTTGTTGCTCAGGTGAATACTAGCTCACTTAGAAGGCATCTTTGTCAAGTATAGATGACTGAGTAATGCACCAGTTTCCAGAGCTTTTGAAGAAGTTTCATCAAGGAAATCGACTAATTGATTGCACGATAGCACGAATATCCAACGCATTCTAGAGGCGCATAGTTCTGAATTCTGCTCTGTCTCACAAAGCAATCGTGTCCTAATCCTTGAATGAGTCCACTGGACAGAAGTTGGGGAGTGGGCAAGGCATCGGATTCGACAAAGCACTGGTAACCAGGGGCCTCCTAGTATCCTCTCATAATAATACGAAGGTGCTGGGTTTTTTAAATACCCAGTAGCCGGGGGCAACTAATGCGACCAGTTTCTTAAGAACTACACGAGCAACTGAAGAAGCTGGACGCTTTCGAGTTCTGTTAAGCCTGCTATGTTTCATTAGCCTTTAGAAATATTTTACTCATATGCACACTAGCTCCGATCTAAAGCCTGCCAACCTGCTTATAATTTGTGCTTGACCACTGCTCATCTCATCTACAGCAAGCCACTTATTATTGGATTCCCACTCCACTCCACCAGTTAACAAATATGGGAGTGGCTGGTTGTCTGAGCGTGCAAATCAACTCGGTATGAATAGGGACATTTTTTGCATATTAGTGACCTAATTGTCATTGGAGCTATTGCAAATCATAACCAAGGCCATGAGACAGGTAAGCATCATAACTTCTTTCATTGCATTTTAATTGTTTGGGTTACCAGATTCAAATGTCTGCAGGTAGTCAAACCACACCAATGGCACATCATGGATACCATTGCTTGAGGTCTGTGCCATTCTCCGTAGAAGCGACCTGAGTAACTGCATTTCTGAGATGCTTAGTTTCTTTGCCCAATTTTGAGTGAGTTATTGGCTCTTGCCGACGACCTTGCTACACTAATCCTACTGCTGGATTGACTTCCAAGCAACCTCATTCATGACATCCCGTTGGATACCTCTGTAGTGTCAGTCGGAGAGTTCATGAAACTCGATTCTCAATGGATATGACTAGTTTTGGAATGAAGTCGTAGGTGTATTGCTGCGATGGAAGTATTGAGGGGTAGAAACGCGATGAGTATTGAGCAAAAATGAGGAAGAAATTAGCAATAAAAGAGAAGACCTTGTCGAAAGAGGTAGCCAGTCGGATTTGACGAAAAGATTTACACCTCCTTCTAGAGGGACACCTCACAGCACGAACGCGATGAGTAAATAAAGCACCTAGTGATCCAGGATTATTGGTGCAAATAGTTCTTTAAGGATTACAAGAGCAAGTGAGTCAAGTGGGAGCCATAAAGAGGCTCAAAGTCTCGCACACAAGGTAGAGGTAACTTTCACGTTCCCAAGACTTTCCTCACTTCTATCGAAACTGTGCCACTTAGAGCAGCTTCAAAAGACCAAACCTCATGACGATTTTACCACTTAAACTTATGCTTGTAGAATTTCTGGAGGAAAGAGTAGGTACTGATATCATGGGCTTCTTATCAACCACAACAATAACCTGGGCAGGATGAGTGAGGATAAAAAGTGCTGAAACAATCGCCTGAATTGGCTCATAGAGGCCAAGGCCTGAAATTCTGTTCAATGAATTATACAGATCCTACAGTATTCCAAGGATAGGACCGTAGTCTAAACAAACATAAGCAAAGGACAAATTGAATGATCGGTTTGCACTTAAATCAGGCTGCTAAAAGCATTCACTAAGAATGCATGTCTAGAAAATAGAATTCAGGTTTGGGTCAATCTTTTATGACTCGAAGGGCTACAGTCCCTACATTAACGGACGGCTCACTGTCCAACTTGCTCATGAGCCGTGCAATGAAAGCGCCTTGAGATGTGTTTACAAGACACGAAAGTGGCAACCACAAACATCCTAGAGTACGGTTTGCGACCAAAAGAAGGCATTAGACAAACTTGCAACATAGATATGAGCACTTATGACTGCGGTCTATCAGGCAGTGAGCACAGTATGACGGACTTCCCTCATCTCATGACTAAGCGAAAATAGTGCAGCAACTCGATGATCGTATCCTTTTCCAAAGTGGTGATTAAATGGCTTCCTTGAACCATTATCAGCTTAACTACTCAACCAAACGCTCAAAACGAAAGCAAAACTGCATATCACCACCATCAAATGTAATAGAAATACGATCACGTGCATTGTCTCTCGTCTGACGCAGAACCCTAACACGGTCACACTCTATTCATCTTAAAATCGCATTGTGGGCACCCGGTTCTAACAAACTGAGGCAGTTATGCAAGTTACCATTAGCGGTGCTACACCACGGTCACCAATTTACTAATGTAGCAGTCAGCGAGAGCTATAAAGCTACCAAGGCTCTAAGGGATTTCCACGAGACAATCCGTCTTGCTTGATTACTCCCTCTCTGCATTGGTAGAGACTCAAAGATGATTGTATAATCTTCTTGGAGGAAGTGCAAATTGTCTATAGGATGGATCATGCAGCCACAGCAGTCAGGTGCATCTCATCCCACTAAAAATGCCTTCTTTTTGGGCATAACTCTTCTTTTATTTGGTCATCTTATAGCTGTACAACCATGCATTTTAGCATCCATTACGTGCAATCAATTTTTCGAGCATTGGAGCTCAATTAAAACGTACAATGCCTGATGCGCCTATTCGCTGCATACATTCTTCATCTGACATGCTACAACACAAAACTGCGCAATTCTATTGACTTTGCCTTGAGTGGACCTAAACAGAAAGCGCCATAAAGAGTCAATTTGCTCCTCCCGCCGTCAAAGTGCTGCAGAAGCATGCTGAAAAGAATTTAATGAGTGCTGTTTGCATGAACAGCCGGCAAAGACAAGCATAAATATATTTGGTAAAATTAGTGCTTTCTGCATGACTTCCAGCACATTTCTTTATTGGCAGAAAAATCATTTAGAGTTCCGAACAGACAATGATTTCCATCATTAGCGAGGATGAGATGATTAAATTGACAAAGTTCCTTTGAAGACAGCAGCATTATATAAATATGTATGCATATATATTTAATATATATATCCAATATATATCCAATTGCATTATTTAGTTGCATTAGTCTTTCCGTCGAGTACAAATAAAAGAATACGTTCATGGTATTTCTATCTATGCCCCGTTCGGAAGAAGACATATTCAAAAATGGACGAAGCTCTATTGAACGTAGACCCGGCGTTGAAAACTTGCTCGATGAAATCGATGCGGAAGACTTGGAGAGCACCTTCATATTGGCAGACCTGGTCAAAGGAACGTAAGGTCAGATACCTTTTGGGTAATAATGTCATAATTTAATATTATTTTTAGTCCGGCTTTGCAATATCGTAAATCAAATTTGGCGGTTTCCCAAGGAAAATGTCGAGAGTTTAATTCTCGAGAAATTCACTGCTATACCACAATTATAAATATTGGCAAATATTACTCAAGAAGACTTCATGCATATACGTAAAATTATGATAATCATGTTCACACACTGTTTTCTTCATCCTATACCAACTCAAGCAGAAAAGTCGATAGGATAGCATCAGATTTTGGAGTTCCAATGTCGGAATGGTACAGCCAAAGACTATCGAAGCAGATTGTTAACAATCCGATTCGTATTTTGCAATGTATGAAGGGTAGAGGAGAATTGGTCTTGGTTGGAAACGAATTACAGGATTTGTATCGAATAGTAAGTAGCAAACCTTCATTGCAAAGTGAAGATTGTTGCAATCATTTAGGAAATCAAAGAGAACAAGTCAGCGATTAAATGCAATTAAAAATTGGCGATAGAAAGTTTAACGTCCTGAATATGTTTTTAGAAATTCACTGCTGATGAAGCAGTTGAAATGAACGCGCTTGTGGGCATGAAATGGTACGAAATGGCGAAAAAATACATTCGTTTTGGCAATGAAGAACTTCTGCAAGAAGTAAAACGTCGAAATTATATTGAAAATTTACATATTTTAAAACACAAATGCCAAGACCCAGCGGAGAAGAAAACATTAGAAAGCGGTTGCCAATGGCTCGAGAAAGTGCTATTATACAATAACATATCAGTTTCTCGATTTTTACAAGATGTCATTGATGTAATGGATTGCAGACGAGACAAAGTCAACACCTTATGTCTATATGGATTGACTAATACTGGAAAGTCTCTTTTGGCAAGTCTTATTATGACTCCTCTTCGGGCAAATAACTATTTATTATAAGTAATACGTTAGGTTGCAACCATTACTTGCCAAGGAGGCCCAAGTACATTTAAATTCGATAATTTGCTACATAAAACTGCAGCACTTATGGAAGAACCTCGTATAACAATGACCACGAAAGATGATTTCTAATTATTACTTGGCGGCACAGACATGGAAATCGACGTTAAATATGGCACCAAGCAATGGCTAAAATGACTTGGAAAGCACCTCCAGATTGAACGATTTGGTCGAGGGAAGGGAAGATCAGATATTTTCTGGGAATAATTAAAATACCAAATTACTATCTTCAGCTTGGTTCGAAACATAATATTTCAAGCTCGGCGATTCCCCAGAGAAGAATTTGAGTTTTGATTCTCGAGGAATTCATTACTGCACAGCAATTATAAAGTATAGGCAGAAATTGCCAAAAAAGGCATCATATATATATGTTATACATGATGAGCACATTCATGTTCTTTTTTTGTCATATACTAATTCAAGTAAGAGGTTTGATAGAATCGCCGCAGACTTCGGTATGCCCATTTCCCAATGGTATTCACAAAGATTATCGAAACAAAATGTTGGCAATCCAATTCGCATGCTCCAATATATGAAAGGCAGGGGAGCTCTCGTTTTGGCTGGAAATGAATCGGAAGACATATGTTGCATTGTCAATGATATGCCAGCATTACAATCAGATAAATGCTGTACTAAATCTGAAAATCGACGAGAACATATTAATCGAAGAAGTCAATTGAAGATTGGTAACAGGAAGTCTAACTATGCAGATCTTCGGAATGAAATATGGAGACGTGGTATAACCCATCCAGAAGAAACTTTCCAAAAATTTGGTGCCGATAAAGCCGTGGAAATGAATGCTCTAGTGGGTACGAATTGGTATGAAACGGTCAAGAAATACATCCATTTTCGCAATGAAGAATTGCTGCAAGAAGAACGACGTAGAAATTATCTTAAAAACCTCCATGTATTGAAGCGCAAATGCAAAAATCCAACACAAACATTGGAGAGTGGTTGTCAATGGCTCGAAAAAATGTTATTATATAACAACGTATCTACATCAAGATTCCTACAAGATGTAATCGATATCATGGATTGTAAGTGAGACAAAGTGAATGCACTATGCTTGTATGGTATGACCAATAGGAGTAAATCACTTTTAGCAGGAATAATCACAGCACCTCTAAGGTTAAGCATTTTACTTATCCTCAATAAGACTTTTGGGTTGCAACTATTACACGACGAGGAGATCAAAGCTCCTTCCAATTCGATAATTTATTACATTTGCTCAGATGGAAGAACCACGAATTACAATGGCAAAAAAGACGATTTTAAGGTCTTGTTAGGAGGCACTGATAGGGAAATCGACGTTAAGTATGGTGCCAAGCAATGGCTCGAAAGAATACCTACTATTATCACTGCAAATGAAGATCTAGGAGCTTGGCGTACAAGAACTGTGCAGCATAATTTTACGTATCAAACATCCTCCTACCTCGTAATTTGCAGTATAGAGGAGCCGCCAACGCACTTATGTGCATGTCATTTATTGGCATTATTTAAAAAATTCGGATTTGTTTAAATAAATGCCGTCTATAAACTTGTGGTTCATTTTTTCTATCTACGTAAGTAGAAATGGCTAATGACGATAAGGACAGACCAGTGCCCGAAGAAAAAGTTTTAGCTCAGGAAACAAGAGATGCGAAAGCCGTTGGAGGAATAGAAAATGAAACCGCTGCTGTCTACTCCATCGATTCCATTTGGAAAATTGTTAACACTTGGTAACGCAGGACATGCTGTGACTTTCCGAAATCGTTATATGGTAACAATACTAGGTTTATTTGAAAAGAAGCACAGGAAAATAGAGCTGCTGCATTTGTTCTAGATACAGCCTTCTTAGAACCATTTGTCCATAAATATAATTTCCAAGAAAATGAAACAATGTTAAATCCTAAATGGAATTCGTCCTATCCGTTTATTTCATTTAGAAAAGCGCGCATTAAAATAAGCCGATTACAAGCAAGCGGAGGAATAATATCCGTGGACAAAGTTCAAATTGACAATTCTAACTATATGCTGATTGACATTAGCAAAGATGGTTTTCCTGATGGAGTACGTCCAATAACAGGATTAGATGCTTTAAAACAATACAATGTCGCGGTGGATTTTACATTTCGAACATGGATGTCATGGATATGCCCATTTCAAAAACTGTTGGACCTACAGAAGAATACCATCATGAAATTAGTATTCCCAATCCTCCACTTTGCTACTTCTACAAACCGCCTACATTCAAGGCTGATAAACTTTATATCTTACCACGTGATTATGGGTCAGCATCGTATATGAGAGATAAAAACAAAACTTTTCAACCTTCAGGACCAGATAATCAAATGATTATTCTACAAATGCCGTTCCATATATATATATTTATATACTTATATGTGCAATATAAACCACCGCCAAATATTCCAATGCCTGCCAATCCACATGCGCAAGTTCCCAAAAGAGCAGCAACATGGTTTCAACGTCAACAGAATTATAAATTAACCGGAGAACTATGACAATTAAGAGGAGAATAGTTGGCAAAATTGAAACAGGACGCTGAACTTTTAGCTGAAGAAATTTATGCCCAGAAAACTACCGATATAACCCAACAGGATATTATTAATGCTCTCCATAATTATGACGAGCATGGACGCATACCACATACAAGAGCTCAATCTAAGAAATTATCGGAACTAGGCGTCGATCCGAGCTACTGCAATTGTCAATTAACCCCAATTTAGCAGACTCTGAACCTTTGACGGAGATGGCAGATGGAATTACGGAAATATGAAACTATTGATACTGGATATCAAAATATGAAATTTGTGCACGATTTTAAAAGATTACCTTAATAAATTCTTCTACTCGCAAACTCTCCTTAACTTTCACTCTAAAACTTTGTTTAACTCTCTGATTCATCCCTACCCGGTCTGCTTACGCGCGCATGCGCGTGGCGGTGGGGGAGGCGGTAGCCAATCGGACTGCGCGTGGGAGCTCTCTCGCTCCACGCCACGTCCGATCACCTTCAAGGGGCGTTGACTGGATTAAGAAGTAAAATGGTGGAACTCTCGTGTGCTTAATGTCTGGGTTAAAGCTAGTAATTGCTGAAGTGGCCAAAAAGTTTCGACCTATAAAAATTAATTAATAACTTTTCCCTCCCTCAATAAAAGTTATAAAGCGCCGATTTGGTTTTTAGAATGCAAATAGATGGAAGACGCACAAATTAAGGTAATTAATGTAAAGGAATGACTCTGAAGCGTTTCGCAATCTATTACACCCCTCTCACATGGGCACTTTTGCAACTACTTATTCGATTAAACCTCCTCTCTCTATTGACTGCTACGATGGCGTTCTCAAGTCTCTAGCAGAGAAGACCATCTTGTAGATAGTGAGGAATCCATCGAAATTGTACTGAGAGAGTAAGGCAGAAAATTGAGTGAAATGATTTCGAGCCCCTAAATAGCGTGTCGTATGTGAACTCTTAAGGCAGAGTCCCCTCTCCTCATGGTGGACTGGCAACAACGATCCTGAATTTTGGCATTCCAGTCAGGCAATTTAGCCAAAGAAAAAAGTTGAATTTGGTTGCAAAAATGAAAATGAGTTAAGGCACGCGAGGCCCAATAAAACTGGCCATATGATTTGGGCAAGAAAGTGGATCCTTTAAAATCCATTAGTCGTAAAAAACGACCGATTCTGGAATGACCGATCATGGAGGCTATACCTCTGTCATGCCTCCCTGCCAACGGTGCAAGTCGCTGAGCATGTTACCAAAAGAACAACCGCCTCATATACTAACGTTCTTGGCCTCATTCGTGGCTAGCTGCATCATGGTCAAGACAGCATCCGTCTTCATTAGCATTCTAGCACAGCTCCTGCTTCTTCTAACGAAACATACCAGAAAGCGGAGCAGCTGACGCACTGTAGACGTCACGAGATAATCAGCGAATCGCATCAGAAGGTTCAACATATTCCTCCATAATTCGCCCTTCCGTCCTCTCTCGCTGCTAGCCTCTGTGCTCGAGCCCATTTTATGGTCTCAGTTGGAGCACACTTCAACAGAAGTCACGAGAGGAGTGAAAATATTGCTCCCGCGACGATGTAAATTCAAACAGTGATTTTAGCTATGCCAACGCTTAACTGTCCTCCTTCCAGGTCCATTGGTTCCCTTTAGTGTTGCTCCACCTCTTCATACATCTAACTCTGCTCTCGTGTTCGTTTGTTTATATCACGAAATGTACATTTCGGTATCTTACTAAAGTAGGGGTGGGACGATATTTCTTTTTCTATCTTTAATTGTGCCTGTAAAGGAACACGAATTGTCAGACTGGCACGTAGTTAACTTGTGATGAAATGAAGAGTCTCCATTTTCCACAATTCTAGCCATTCATCATGAAATCGACCATCCGTTTCCTAGTAAATTTAGCCATTTTCCAAAGACCTTTAATCTGTGCTCATTTCCTGAAATAGCGCTAACAACTCCCGAGGCGGACAAAACTCCCTATTTCCAACAAAATATTGCTAAATGCATAAATCAGGCTTCTCTGTTCTGTACTCAATCAATTTTCCTTGCCTGAGAAGCCCTGAGCCAAAGTGTCAGCTAGAACTACTTAGGGGCTGAGCTATGCCCTTTTGAATTAACTAATAAAAATGAAATGAGGTTGTGCATTTCGTGGAATTAAAACAAATAACAAAGCAGAATTTGACAATTTAAAAAGTAAGGCAGAACCAAAGACGACGAGTAGAGTTAAAGGGAGGACAGCTAGTTGGTGGCATAGCTGAATTCGTTGCATGAACCCACATTGGCGCTGAAGCGATGTATTCACTCTTTTCGTGACTTTTGTTGAAGTGTACTCCAACCGAGACTATAAAATAAACGCGTGCAAGGTGGTTAGCAGTGAGAGAAGACAGGCTGCGCTTGATGTTGGCGCACTTTGGCACGATTCACCGGTTACCCTGAGGCATCAGACAAGCAGTTGTGAACGCTTAAGACAAGTGGACTTGATTTTTAATGCTTCTTTTGCTTTTCTTACTAATATGCTTCATTTCAAACACCGAGGGCTGTGCCTGAATGCAAGTGAAGTTGGTGTTGCGGGCTGTCAACAATGTTCGTATGCAAGGCGTTGTTCGTTTGGTAACAGGATTTGTGAGATAACCAACTTAATTCAATGAATGATTCGTCAATCCTGCATAACCTAATATGACGAAATCACATTTAGTCCATCGAAGAAGTACCCCGAAACGCGCGTCCTAGAAGTTCTTTGCAAGTATTTGCTTGACTAATGCAAATACAACACATTTATGCCACAAATAAGTGACCCTCATTCACAAAAATGTTAGTTATATCAACTTGTTTTGCGGAGTATTTTTTTTCCGTTTTTGAGCGCTTTACTGGCCATATGTTTTTACAGGCATAGCAATTGACAGGAACTCAAAATCGCTTTTCATAAGCCGTTTGTTTGAATGCACCACGTGGACAAAGAGCTGTCGGTGTTTGTAATTCCCGTGTTTGATGGGGCTCGTGGCCCCTGAGGTGCGAACGCGTTTCGATTTCGCACTATCCTGTTATGCTGAATCTCTTATTAAAGGCGGCAATGGTCGAGTCGCAATCAACTTTTACTTCTCTTCGTTAAATGTTTAAGTGATTGGTGAGGAGGCTTTTTGCCGTAATGGGGAGTGGAACTGGACGGTTGCGAATTCCATGACCCTTGATGGAGGTGAGTTGGGAAAAACTGGCTTTTCCAATGGCCCCATGCCCACTTTGGACGCAATGAAAGAAATCTGGAAACTTTCTGCATCTTGGCGCCGGCTGGGGGCAAGCTCCATCGATCGTGCAGCAGTGAGCAGCTCACAAAAGTACTACTCGAAACAAATCAGTAGTATCTCCGCATTATTTCACCCTTTCAGAGTAGTGTGCTCCCCTTCAAACCGTGTGGAAAAGTTGTGGTCACTGGAGTCAAGGCGAGTGGGAGGCATTGCGCACAGGTTGAACGATCCACCTCTTCCAGTGAACACTTCGAACATCAGATGTCTCTTTTGGCATGGTGTTTACAGGAAAGGTATGGCTGAATAGTCGTGATCGGTGGAAATAGTTGGATTAGGTCATTTGACGTAGCTCATTGACGTAACTCCTTGTCTGCGCCTCAAATGGTGGGGTGCAACCAAGCAGCTGGTGATGTTTCAGTGCCTTGTGGTCACACGCACATGGAAAGGAGTGAATTAGTGCATGTGTCGAAACTGGCTGGTTGATTGGTTGACCGACCGACTGACATGTAACATTTGCAAGCATAGGGGCAAAATTTGTTTCTCGGGTAATCATTTCAGTTGCTCACATCGAACCTTTATGGATGGCACGCAGTGTTGTGTGATTGGAGGTTTGGGAGAGAAATTGCGGTCATCACACATGCATGATACTAGCTAGTCCCGACCTCAACTGTAGACGAGGTTAATTAGAGGGCGGAATAGTCACCGCACTCTTCCTTGAGATTATTCCCAGGTCTGTATGAGTGACAGTCTAAGGGTTCGTTGAATGTAATCCATTGAATCCACCGTGTGCGTGTCTGTCTCCAAGACATCTAAAGCTTTAGGTTCTAACCAAGGACTGTGGGTCCATAGTAATGGAATGGGATGTTATGGATTTGCAGGAGTGCTTCCCAGTTATCTCGCTCATAAGCAGGAAAGTCTGGCCCATGCCTGCATTATTTCCACCCTTAACTTTGATTCTCAAATTCACATTCTGTTCCTCATATCGTGGTGCGATTGTTGGTTGACCATTGCCTATTCATCCCTTATTTTTTATCCCTCTATCTATTTAGCCATCTGCCCATACCTTATGTACATATGAATCCACATTTTCCTGCGTTCGATATCCACCCATCGTTTCTGAAAGTACCAATGCTTTATTGAAGCATGATACGCGATTGCGAAGGATTGCATAGTCCTCTCGGCTACTCATTGCGCAGAGCATGCTGAGCTCACTTCACTGGCACCACGAACCGATCAGACAGGCACGAGATGGTAGGCATCCTCATCAATGGTTTCCTCGAACCATTTGCCCCTTTGTACATTTGAGGTGTGCATTATGTATGGATGATTTGCAAAATAGTCTGGTTTCAATGTTAATGCGCATAGCGTGGACCTGGTGGAACTGGGCATATCTGACATTCAAAGTATGTTTGTACGGGATGGCATGGGCAAGTGATAATGTTGGAAGCAGGGTTTCTGCCTGCCATAGCTTGTTAATACTTTCTTTATCTTTGTTATTTGGTGAGGGGGCAATGATTTCCCTGCTAGCAAGACTTCGTTTGGCTAGAAAATGGGAGTGATTTCGGCAAACAGCATGTGAATATCAACGACCTACTATGACTTCAATAAAATTTGCTCTCTTTTGCTTTCTCATCAAAAGGTGCCAATTTATGGAAGTGTGTCTCCTCGTGCCAATTGCAAAAGGGTAGTTTTCTCTGTGATCACAGCAGCTGAACGTGCATCGGATCACGATGGCCCTACCCCTACTACCAAGTAATCAGTAGTAGTGGTGGCAGAAGGAACCCACTGCAAATCAGGTGGCATTCATGAGCAATGGCGTGCAGTACAAAGTCGCATTTGCAAACTGTGAGCTGCAGCATCTTGTATTTGTGACTTGCTTCAAAGTGGATTTGTCATTTTGGTAAACAACAGCAAAATGTCACTGATGATAAATCTTCTAGTGTTTTTGGTACGCAAGTAGCTTCCTCCCTTGGGAAAGAAGTGCGTTAGCGCAGACAAGATTTTCGCCATGTTAAAACGCACTGAATAGAGCATTGTGGTATAGTAATGTGGCATTCGACCACAATGGATTAACGCGTGACCAGGTAATTGACAACTCGCAAGAATGACATTGTTCAGCACCATCAGCATAACAGTTGAATCGGTGCGATGAACGAGGAGAAGTGGAATGAAATTAGGCTGCACATCAATCAACACCACTTCAAAAACTGCCAGTACCACTCCGCTGACAGTTTTGCGACTGTCATTTATGGAGTGCAGGGCTGTTGGTTTGACTCACCTTTATTCGAGGCTACTACACTCCAATGTCAACACTCGGATGCTCTCGGCCTTGTGAAAATCGTGGAGAAGTAGGGAAGTGAATCGATTACTGCTCTGACAGATGTTGATTCCTTGATGGTGCATAACGTGCAAATGATTATCTTGGGCTGGTTGTTATGGTTGTTGTCCTTGCTTTTGATTTTGCGACCACTCTGTGTTACGTCATGGTGAAGTATTTATTGTCTGCTCACTTTCCTCCTTATAACGCCTCCATTAGCCATTGATTTTCACTTAACTGTGGTCCAACTTTTCTTGCTCACAAGGAGTGCGATGCGGCAAGGGCAGTGATTGACACCGCATTGTTGAATCCACATCCCTCTACCACCTCCAGCCTCTGCAGCACTGTCGTTGCGAGCACGAACCCGGAGATCGCTGGCGGTCTCCTCGAAAGTTCAGTCTCCTTGGCCTGTATCGCACTCAGCATTTGCGCAGACGAAGTACAGAGGTTCACAGCCAACGCGTCTTTGACATCTCTCGCACTGTGCGTCTAGTTCATCTAATTCCTTGTTGCAGTGATAACTCTCACCTGCTAAATTGCCAATTTTGGGCAGTCTTTTTGTTTTAAGTGGCGCGGATTCATGACGCAATTAATGAGTGATGGGTCAAGGCTACCACCGAAATGGTTGTAGTTTTTGCTGCACCTGAGAGGGCAATCGCCACAGCTGATGGTTCTGCCACCATTGCTGCTTCCCCGTCGCCTATCGGTGGGGTGATGCATGTGGTTGCACAGGCTCTAAAGGTTACTAAACCTGGGACGCATGTGGTTCTTGCTGCTCGTCGACGCCTTGCAGGAGGGGAGAAAAGGAAGTTTGAGACTTGCTTTGTCTGATTTGTAAGCTTCTATTTCCCATAGCATACATTGATGGAATTAAATTTGACCTCTCTTGGCCAGTCGGTAGTCATTTTAAATTCAGCTTAAACATTGGGTGTTGCTCATTTATTCAAGTTGGCTGAAGATGCTTCGATGCAGCTTCAGGTTTCCCTTTGCTGGTGCTGCGTCGCAGCGTCTGTGAGGCATCCGAAAGATCATTTTCCTCTTAGGTTACGCTTCCACAAATTAGTGGGCCTTGTTGGCCAGGATTCTAAATTATCGGAACTGCTGCTAGCTTGTCGAAAATGGGGGTTGTATAGCACAACGAACTCGTGCTTAGGCAACCAAACCGAGTGACTGACATTGTGTAGACCTCCCAGTTCTCAAGTGATCACTTGGAGTTGCACTGGTTCCGATTTCATGCCGCGGTTGTGATATAACCTGCTACAAAAATGTATCAACCTTGTGTAAACTATTTTGTCGCTTTAAATGCCTGTGGTCATTTTGAGTAGTTAAAGACAAACAGCATTTCTTCGCTTGTCATCTGCACATTTGGTGTAACCAATTGTGGGATGCTTGATAATGCATCGGCTGGTTGGGAAAGTTTGCACAGTTGCTGATGGAACCCGTTATGGCACGTAAGGCGCATCCATCAATGGCTATGTGATGCTTTGTTGTTTCCGCCTTGATTTCTGCTACTTTTGGTTGAAGGCGATCGGAATGTAACACGGCTATAAGACTGAAGTGGAGGCCAGATTTCCTTTAAACATTTTCCCATAGCATTTGAAAAGTTGTAGCAGACGGTGGCAAACCGCAGCGTATGTAATTAACTGGACTAAACTGTTTGGTTTTGGTGATGCCAAAGAAGATAGCGTTTGGGAGGACTCCCTATTTTGAGCATCAAGTGATTACACATGGCTTTCGGCTAATCTACGTTGAGAATGATGTGTGAAAAAACAACCAGCAGCGATGCGACAGCTTGTTTACTCCCAGGCCAGCATGGAAGTGGCTGTGGTGACGGTGGCTGAGCACATGACTGCCATTTACTCGCAGGACAGTAGGATTGGCAGGCCATGTACTTGGTGGTCCTGCACCACCTTAGCATCCGTGTGGGGTGGTTGACTGGTCGAGTGACTGACTGGGGGAATAGCCTATGAAGAGTGATAGCTTGTGCTGCCGCGATTGCTAGGCGATCCAAAATATGATCACCATTTTCTCCCAAGCCGTCCACTTGCAGGTCTGGAGTGCGCACCACTCTATGCCTAGAAGATTATGCTCTGTTCGTGCTTGTGATGGACTGCAGGCTCAGTTGTTCACAATGAATCGTTTGCTCACAGAGACTGAACGTTGCTGATATCTTCGATCTATCCGCTTGGTAGGATTCTATACGGCTGAATGGATGTTTGAGAGAGACTTCTAGAAAAGAGTAAGATCAGTCAATTGGTCGAAGGGAAGGGAAGGGAAGGGAAGGGAAGGGTTGCATCTAGAAGGCTTTTGAGGACCATTCTTCATTGCTGCAATACTTGCTCATAAGAAGGTGTCATGACGTGTTTAAATAGTGTACTGCCTCTTGTTACCATTCCTCCTATTCGTCTGTTTGTGTTTGGTCAAGCTGCAAGCAATAGACACCAGTTCTTGATGTCGAAAGTTGGCTGAGGATTATATTGGGCTAGATTGTTTGAAGACTAGCGGGATAGGCGCTCTGTTGTTTCGGGCTACTTAAGTGGAATTTGTGCCAAGCTTGCGCGTTAGTTGAGAAGGCTTGGATAGTGGGTAACAATGTTGACTACCTCGACGAATAATGTGGTTACTTCGTTTTTTGTTGAGAGAAATGTGCATACTTATTTTCGCCTCGCAATTACCGTAGTGACGGTGATTGCTTGTAGGACGTTGGTAGTGCTCTTGATTTCATGGAGCACCTCTGCTCGTGTGAAATGACAAAATTCCTATGTAACTCCTTTCCCTCAAGTTGGCCAACAGTGCATTAATTTAGAAAAAATCCAAACCTAAATTATCGAATCATTCCAGTCATCCCTACGTTGACCCTTCCGTTCATCCATTCCCCATCTGGTCTTCCATTTATTTATTGGTCTAATCACTTATGCAAGCCTTTTGCATTGTTGTTTCAATACAGCCGCTGAGTGGTGGGCACATGAGGAGCATGAGTTAAATTTTAGTGAGATTAGAGAAGACTTGGCTTGTAATGTGCGCTGCTGAAGCAGGTCTCTTTTCTGCATCATATCAACCAGCGTCACCGACAACTGAGGTGGAGGTGCAGACGCAGATGCATCACTGGAGGGATGATGAGGGAGCAGCAGTGGTGAGATTTGCGGTACGTGGGAAACTGGCGTCATTGTGGAACGCAGCACTGAAGGCTTGGTACAGTTAGGTGGCGAAGGGACTGGAAGTAGCCTACGCAATCATGTTGCCTCAACTGCCACCAGTTGGGCTACCTTGGTGGTCAAGGAAGTGAAGCTGGCAGAACTGGTGGGGAGCCAACACTACAGAATTGGAAGCGAGGGTGGCTGAGTTACTAGTAATGACTGCCGTCTTCTGTCCCCTACTTTAGTGAGCTTTTATCGTTCTCCCATTTACCCATTCATCATGCTAACTTCTCAGCCACTTCATTGTTTATCTTTATCCCGTGTTCACGCATCCATCCATCCATCCATCCATCCATCCATCCATCATTTGTCCTTCATCATTTCATTTTCTTCATTCACTCATAATTTTTGGATTCATGCACTAATCACGGTTTCATTTGTCAAATCAACAATTTGGCTTTATCTGCTCGATGTTTTGGCGATTACCCTGACCAAGTCCTTTGGTGGATTTGTTTGAAATTTTTTTGACAGTAATTCTTGACTAGAAGTGTGTTTCGAGGTTGCCTTAAGATTGTCCTTTCTGACTAGAAATCGCAGTGCTTACGTGCACAGCATCCCCATCGGTGAGGCACGTGGTTGAAGTGTGGAGATGTTAACATTTTTGAGGCTGGAGGAGGTTGATTAGTTCTAGGTATGCGAAGGTACTACTAATCCCGTCGACTGCGATGCAGTTGCTTAGTCTCTTAGCTTCATAAATGAGTTAGTTCCATCTGTGAACAATGCCAGCCACAGACAGTGAACGCGCGCCAAGCTCATCTGGAGAGCATGGAGGGTCAATAGGAAGTGGTCTGCGCTCTCAATAGATGCTCTGCTCGCCACTTTGAAGATTGTTTTGGGTTAAAAGGCTGAGAAGATTGCGTTTTATGTGGAGGGAAGGGAGTCCAAGTTCAGTGCATTCAGCATTTTCTTCTTTCTCCGCGTATGAGCACGAAATGACGGTGGAAGTGGTGACGCGGTAGCACTCTACTATCCTCGAAGTGACGGAGTCGGAGCTTGGGGTTGGTAAAGTATATCCCTTTTCTCACCCCTTGCATCCCGTTTGTTTTTATCCATCGTTTGCATCGATTTCTGCCAACGTGAAGTTGACCTTGATGGAGACTGAAAATTGACTGAAAAGCGGTTCGATTGCCTTCTCGTATTGACTTCTTTGCTTCAATATAACCCCACTATATTGCTCTGTTCTTTGTGCGTTGAAAGCCAACGACTAGAGGCTGCTTGCCATAATGTGCCTACAACTTGTCATACATTGGCCAGTGTTTGCCTACTTCGAGGGATTCGTGTATTGTACTCTCTCAAAGCAATTGCCATTGTTAACATCGAACCTCCGTATCAATGCACAGGCGAAATGTGCTTTTACAAGTTAGTGGATTATACATTATGCATTTTGGAAATCTCCCATATGCTAGAGTTGTTGTTTATTCAAATCTCAGTTCCGGTTGATGGGACCTGCTTGAGTATATTGTCTTCGTCGAAGGAGCTGGCTGCAATCCCTTCTGTTTGTCTAGTGTGTGCATTCGACTCGAGATAACGTGGTCGCCACACATGCACGATACTAGCCAGACCCTACCTCAACTGGTGACGAAGTTCATTAGAGGGCGGAACAGTCACCGCACACTTCTATGAGAATGTCTTCATATCTATATGCGTGATATTTTGAGGACTCATCGAGCGTAACCCAGACAGAACTCTAGGGGTGGGGAGGGGCAAGGAAAGAGGCAGATGACTACCACTGCAAATGCTATGGGACAGTCACTAAAGAGGACCAAGGTGAATAGGCGACTCATGACATTGTTTGCATCAATGACCGTTAGTGATATGCAGCGTGAACGACGATCGGGCGTGGAAGTTCAACCACCTCTGAAAGGCCTTGTTTGTCGCAACTCATGACATAAAACGGACTTAGCGGCAAAAGCACCTAACAGGAACACTTTTTCGCCGACAATGATCTGAATGATTGCAGAATTGGATTGGTTTTAGAGGCGTCGACACGTTGAAAGCAACTGCGAATCAAAAGCAATGTCAACATATGCTTATTAGCGATTGTTTGAAAGAGAGGAAGTCCTGATGCCTTCGACCCGAGTAGATAAAGCACTGACTGCTAATGAAGAGAATTTATTGATAATTGTAAACAATATCAGCATACATTTCACAAAACACCGTATGGAGACATTTGAGAGGGGTGAATGGAAAGAGGAAGTTAAGAAATTATCACCAGCAAAGCATTAACAAACCATGCTTATAATAGGTGATTTCTCGGAGAGTTAATTTTAATCATTGGTTTGCATCATGTAAGCCTGTATCACGGGTCCACCAAATGAACGTCTTCATGCAGGCATCTTTGCAACAAGCAGTTTCGGATGTACCACAGGGTCGATTTCTCAAGGTCATTTCCAATCCTTCCGTAAAGGTTGTCAAGGCTCATCCCACTCACAGCGTATGCCCGCATCACATCGCGTCAAGGTTCGCCATTAAGAAGCAAGGATGATTCAGGCTTGCAGCTATTTTCCGCTTTCGCCACTACACTTCGCGGGTCTTCACTGAAGTCGAAGGTGAGCATAATGGGAGGGCAGAATATATACTGCCCAAGTGCAGAAGCTCCAGAGGCCATCAGCGAGGTCTGTAGTCAATGCTGGCTAGTTGAAGCACAAAAGCGCAGACTTGGGTGCCCGCGTAAGCAAAGCACATAATCGGATGGATATCAGTTAGAACAGGTTTACCCACCAATTCTGCATTACATCCAATCTCTCGGTTCCCTCAAGGTCACCTGAGGCCAATCAACGCACGCCGCATTCGCGTTCATTTACACGCATCTCGTGCCAAACGCAATAAGCATTTGCCGCGCTTTTACAACCCAATTCCTTAGCGACAAATGGAGACAGTGGCGTATTCGGATGAGAAGGCAGACTCTTTACTTGTTCACAGATTTGACGTCTTCCGTGAACAGGGCAGGCTCATTGATCTACGAGATACTGTGAGATGACGAACATGGCTCTTATGTTCCAACTTCTAGACAAAGGATGGGAAAAGTGTCGAGGCACATCGACTGCTTCTGTCAGCCAAATTCCCACCCATAATGGGAATACAAACCTCTGGACAGGGTAGAATGGCAATCCACTGGAAACGGTTTCCTACAGGCTACGCGCATATCACTTCCTTCAATCAACTTCTTTCAGCATTGTCGAGGCTGCCATCAATTATGCATACACAGGCAGACCTACAATCTCTGCAGGGAATGCTGCACGATTGCATCTACTTGCACATAATCTCGGCTCCACGAAAACCGTCTCCTGGTGTGTGAACTTTCTGAGAACGAGGTAGGAGAAACTTTGTTAGCGTTGAAACCTGGTGCATCTTCATTAAATATTTTAGAAATAGGAAATGGGCTGTAAAAGAGCGGCAAAGTGCTTCTTACGTGTAGCACGAGATGCGTGTGAACGAGCGAATGAACCTCAATGTGGCGTGCGTTGATAGGCCTTGGGCGACCTTGAGGCAACCCAGCGATTGGTTGCAATGCACGCGTGGTGAGTAAGCCTTCGCTAACTGATATCCAACCATGTGCTCTGCCTGTGCTTAAATGTGACGCTTAGAATTGCCTTCCAACTCTTCAGCTTGCTTGCGTGGGCACTCAATTCTGCGCTTTTGTGCTTAGACTAGCCAGCATTGACTGCAGACCTTGCTGATGGCCTCCAGAGCTTCTGCGATTGGACAGCACATATTCCGCCCTCACATCACATACGGACGATTAAAGAAAACACTTACTGGTAATGCGTGCATTTCAAATAATGTCATCTAACTACCAGAAGAGTGTTGTGGCTGCCTACAAAGCGATAGGATGACGCGTGTCTACTATCAGTGCATTTGGAGGCAGTGATCAAAGTAGAGGTGTGTAACTCCTCCAAGTGACACCCTGTGTGCTGATGGCATTCATCGATGAAACAAAGTCAACTTTTCTGCGTGGAAGTCTTACATGCGTTGGCGCAAGCTACACTCAATTCATCATGTATCGCAGTTGTTTCAAATGAACTGATTTACTTTTGCTTCTTGATTATTAGTGCATAGGTGATGCTGGTAATTTCTTCACTGATGGTCGACTTGGTTCCGTCAAGTTTTAGGGAAAACTCTCCAATGTGCTACTGCTATTTTCGGAATCAAACTGAGTCGCAAAGACGCAAGTTGACTGGAGGTTACTGTGTAGAAGCACCACACATAACTTTTGCTCCACTCTTGCACGCCAGCGGATGTGTGTGTGTGTGTTCAATCATTGACACATTTGCATCGATGTCCCAAGGTCCTTGTGGTTTTATGCCATGCCTCTCTTGTATGCAAACCCGAAGCTTAGAGTAGAGGTTAAGTAAACATAAGCATTAACGCAGGATTCTAGGGCAGAATTAGCTTTCTGTAACCTCATCAGGCAGAAATTTTGTCTGGTATTTACAAGCGTTAAAAGATGAATTTTAATTGCGTTTGAGGAATGCACAAAATTGCTTTCATCCTTCTTCACCAGCCAAATGCAACAATGTTTTGATTGGATTTCCGCTCTTCGATTCGGCACTGCTGGCACTTATGCAGCCTTTGAGTCATGTCAGTGACCCCACGCTGTCCATCTCTACGTCTCGAATGCACGTTCCATCCCATTATTATGGCAGTGCAAAATCAGCTAAACAGCAAAGGACTAGAAACCTAGTGAGGATCCTTTACAGAAGACTTGAAATCTACCACTACAATCGAGAAGCACTCTTGTAATTTTAGAATCGTTGTAAAACTGAAGCAATCGAGGGAACCCACGCTGGCTTTGATGGATTTGATGATTCCGTCTCTTATCATTTCTGGGTGTAGTTCCCTATGCCTCATTTTAGCCCCTGCGCGTCGATGAATTCGAATATGTGGATTTGTAGTTGTTCTGGTAGCTAAATGTGAAGGTTCGCTTACATGAAAACGGTTCATGATGTTTATTTTGCTTCAGTTCAGATAGACCTTTTTGACTTCAATGAAAAGTGGGAGCAAGCAACTGTGTGCCGACTTTGTTGAATGAGTGTAGCACTTCGCCCTTTCTTTGGGCTTTAAACATACTTTAACGCGACTCATACATCTTTTCACTGAGTGTAAAAACTAGTAATGAAAGTCTCCAACGTTATGGTTAGAGACGATGCGTTATAATTTAGTCTCCGAGGTGCGAATGTGTAAATCCTTACTGTATTTTTGCTCTGTTGTCTTACTTAAGCCTTTTATGTAGGGATTTAATTTCGGTCTGGGTAAATCCCATCCCGCCAAAGGCAGTTGGTAAATGCTGAAACAGGGTCGGAGGAGTTTCTGCATGAAGACGCCTTCTTCGTCTACTCGAGATGGTTTTGCTTCCTGTTTGTCAATCGCAAGGTTTAGGGAGAACGTCTCCTCTGTACGATGTAGTGATTGGGGGTGGAAAGTGTCTGCGCTCTTTCGTCGTCCATCTTGACGGCATGCGATTCAGTCGACGCTCCTTGTATGCGGCGGCGAATCTCAGTCGTATGGCGACGAGTGAGTGCGTGGAGGCCAGCAATCAAAAGGAAGTTTTCTCAGTGGGTCTCCAGGTGTCGGATACTCGATCCCTTTCTCGGACCTTTGTTCACTTGTGGATGCAGTTCCTGTTTTGATGACTGTCGCCCAGTAGAACCTACAGTAGGTGTTTGTCTTCCCTACCAGCGTAACATGTTTGGTGTTCTGATTTGTTTTAAATGGGTTTGATGTCAATTCCATATTGTTGGTCCCTTATCGGTTTGCAATAATTGGCTGAATTTAAGGTAGTGAAGTAGGGGTTGGAGCCTTCTTGGTAAACAACTGCATCTATTTCTTTGTGGGCAGGTTTTCGATGGCAGTAGGGTGGTAAACCTGTTGAAATTGGGATGGGTGAAGTAATGCTGCGTGAGGCAATCATCATCTCTTTTCCTTCTGTTTGCTCAGTATGTTTGTTCTGCCCGAGCGTTATTTCTTCCTTAGTCTTGACTCCATGTGATTGACTTGAGATAACCAACTTTATTCAATGAATGATTCGTCAATCTTGTATAACCTAATATGACGAAATCACATTTAGTCCATCGAAGAAGTAGCCGGAAATGCGCGTAAAAGTTCTTTGCAAGTATTTGCTTGACTAATGCACCTACATCACTTGAAACTTTCCCACGAATCATTGAAATTTCTCAAAACAATATTACTAATATTGAGCATGGTTTTTCTGGATTTGGAGGTTGCAACACATTTGTGGCACCAATAAGTGACCCTCATTCACAAAAATGTTAGTTATATCAACTTGCTTTGCGGAAATAGTTGGATTAGGTCATTTGACGTAGCTCCTTGACGTAACTCCTTGTCTGCGCCTCAAATGGTGGGGTGCAACCAAGCAGCTGGTGATGTTTCAGTGCCTTGTGGTCACACGCACATGGAAAGGAGTGATTAGTGCATGTGTCGAAACTGGCTGGTTGATTGGTTGACCGACCGACTGACATGTAACATTTGCAAGCATAGAGGCAAAATTTGTTTCTCGGGTAATCATTTCAGTTGCTCACATCGAACCTCTATGGATGGCACGCAGTGTCTGTGTGATTGGAGGTTTGGGAGAGAAACTGCGGTCATCACACATGCATGATACTAGCTAGTCCCGACCTCAACTGTAGACGAGGTTAATTAGAGGGCGGAATAGTCACCGCACTCTTCCTTGAGATTATTCCCAGGTCTGTATGAGTGACAGTCTAAGGGTTCGTTGAATGTAATCCATTGAATCCACCGTGTGCGTGTCTGTCTCCAAGACATCTAAAGCTTTAGGTTCTAACCAAGGACTGTGGGTCCATAGTAATGGAATGGGATGTTATGGATTTGCAGGAGTGCTTCCCAGTTATCTCGCTCATAAGCAGGAAAGTCTGGCCCATGCCTGCATTATTTCCACCCTTAACTTTGATTCTCAAATTCACATTCTGTTCCTCATATCGTGGTGCGATTGTTGGTTGACCATTGCCTATTCATCCCTTATTTTTTATCCCTCTATCTATTTAGCCATCTGCCCATACCTTATGTACATATGAATCCACATTTTCCTGCGTTCGATATCCACCCATCGTTTCTGAAAGTACCAATGCTTTATTGAAGCATGATACGCGATTGCGAAGGATTGCATAGTCCTCTCGGCTACTCATTGCGCAGAGCATGCTGAGCTCACTTCACTGGCACCACGAACCGATCAGACAGGCACGAGATGGTAGGCATCCTCATCAATGGTTTCCTCGAACCATTTGCCCCTTTGTACATTTGAGGTGTGCATTATGTATGGATGATTTGCAAAATAGTCTGGTTTCAATGTTAATGCGCATAGCGTGGACCTGGTGGAAACTGGGGCATATCTGACATTCAAAGTATGTTTGTACGGGATGGCATGGGCAAGTGATAATGTTGGAAGCAGGGTTTCTGCCTGCCATAGCTTGTTAATACTTTCTTTATCTTTGTTATTTGGTGAGGGGGCAATGATTTCCCTGCTAGCAAGACTTCGTTTGGCTAGAAAATGGGAGTGATTTCGGCAAACAGCATGTGAATATCAACGACCTACTATGACTTCAATAAAATTTGCTCTCTTTTGCTTTCTTCATCAAAAGGTGCCAATTTATGGAAGTGTGTCTCCTCGTGCCAATTGCAAAAGGGTAGTTTTCTCTGTGATCACAGCAGCTGAACGTGCATCGGATCACGATGGCCCTACCCCTACTACCAAGTAATCAGTAGTAGTGGTGGCAGAAGGAACCCACTGCAAATCAGGTGGCATTCATGAGCAATGGCGTGCAGTACAAAGTCGCATTTGCAAACTGTGAGCTGCAGCATCTTGTATTTGTGACTTGCTTCAAAGTGGATTTGTCATTTTGGTAAACAACAGCAAAATGTCACTGATGATAAATCTTCTAGTGTTTTTGGTACGCAAGTAGCTTCCTCCCTTGGGAAAGAAGTGCGTTAGCGCAGACAAGATTTTCGCCATGTTAAAACGCACTGAATAGAGCATTGTGGCAAGGCAATGTGGCATTCGACCACAATGGATTAACGCGTGACCAGGTAATTGACAACTCGCAAGAATGACATTGTTCAGCACCATCAGCATAACAGTTGAATCGGTGCGATGAACGAGGAGAAGTGGAATGAAATTAGGCTGCACACCATCAACACCACTTCAAAAACTGCCAGTACCACTCCGCTGACAGTTTTGCGACTGTCATTTATGGAGTGCAGGGCTGTTGGTTTGACTCACCTTTATTCGAGGCTACTACACTCCAATGTCAACACTCGGATGCTCTCGGCCTTGTGAAAATCGTGGAGAAGTAGGGAAGTGAATCGATTACTGCTCTGACAGATGTTGATTCCTTGATGGTGCATAACGTGCAAATGATTATCTTGGGCTGGTTGTTATGGTTGTTGTCCTTGCTTTTGATTTTGCGACCACTCTGTGTTACGTCATGGTGAAGTATTTATTGTCTGCTCACTTTCCTCCTTATAACGCCTCCATTAGCCATTGATTTTCACTTAACTGTGGTCCAACTTTTCTTGCTCACAAGGAGTGCGATGCGGCAAGGGCAGTGATTGACACCGCATTGTTGAATCCACATCCCTCTACCACCTCCAGCCTCTGCAGCACTGTCGTTGCGAGCACGAACCCGGAGATCGCTGGCGGTCTCCTCGAAAGTTCAGTCTCCTTGGCCTGTATCGCACTCAGCATTTGCGCAGACGAAGTACAGAGGTTCACAGCCAACGCGTCTTTGACATCTCTCGCACTGTGCGTCTAGTTCATCTAATTCCTTGTTGCAGTGATAACTCTCACCTGCTAAATTGCCAATTTTGGGCAGTCTTTTTGTTTTAAGTGGCGCGGATTCATGACGCAATTAATGAGTGATGGGTCAAGGCTACCACCGAAATGGTTGTAGTTTTTGCTGCACCTGAGAGGGCAATCGCCACAGCTGATGGTTCTGCCACCATTGCTGCTTCCCCGTCGCCTATCGGTGGGGTGATGCATGTGGTTGCACAGGCTCTAAAGGTTACTAAACCTGGGACGCATGTGGTTCTTGCTGCTCGTCGACGCCTTGCAGGAGGGGAGAAAAGGAAGTTTGAGACTTGCTTTGTCTGATTTGTAAGCTTCTATTTCCCATAGCATACATTGATGGAATTAAATTTGACCTCTCTTGGCCAGTCGGTAGTCATTTTAAATTCAGCTTAAACATTGGGTGTTGCTCATTTATTCAAGTTGGCTGAAGATGCTTCGATGCAGCTTCAGGTTTCCCTTTGCTGGTGCTGCGTCGCAGCGTCTGTGAGGCATCCGAAAGATCATTTTCCTCTTAGGTTACGCTTCCACAAATTAGTGGGCCTTGTTGGCCAGGATTCTAAATTATCGGAACTGCTGCTAGCTTGTCGAAAATGGGGGTTGTATAGCACAACGAACTCGTGCTTAGGCAACCAAACCGAGTGACTGACATTGTGTAGACCTCCCAGTTCTCAAGTGATCACTTGGAGTTGCACTGGTTCCGATTTCATGCCGCGGTTGTGATATAACCTGCTACAAAAATGTATCAACCTTGTGTAAACTATTTTGTCGCTTTAAATGCCTGTGGTCATTTTGAGTAGTTAAAGACAAACAGCATTTCTTCGCTTGTCATCTGCACATTTGGTGTAACCAATTGTGGGATGCTTGATAATGCATCGGCTGGTTGGGAAAGTTTGCACAGTTGCTGATGGAACCCGTTATGGCACGTAAGGCGCATCCATCAATGGCTATGTGATGCTTTGTTGTTTCCGCCTTGATTTCTGCTACTTTTGGTTGAAGGCGATCGGAATGTAACACGGCTATAAGACTGAAGTGGAGGCCAGATTTCCTTTAAACATTTTCCCATAGCATTTGAAAAGTTGTAGCAGACGGTGGCAAACCGCAGCGTATGTAATTAACTGGACTAAACTGTTTGGTTTTGGTGATGCCAAAGAAGATAGCGTTTGGGAGGACTCCCTATTTTGAGCATCAAGTGATTACACATGGCTTTCGGCTAATCTACGTTGAGAATGATGTGTGAAAAAACAACCAGCAGCGATGCGACAGCTTGTTTACTCCCAGGCCAGCATGGAAGTGGCTGTGGTGACGGTGGCTGAGCACATGACTGCCATTTACTCGCAGGACAGTAGGATTGGCAGGCCATGTACTTGGTGGTCCTGCACCACCTTAGCATCCGTGTGGGGTGGTTGACTGGTCGAGTGACTGACTGGGGGAATAGCCTATGAAGAGTGATAGCTTGTGCTGCCGCGATTGCTAGGCGATCCAAAATATGATCACCATTTTCTCCCAAGCCGTCCACTTGCAGGTCTGGAGTGCGCACCACTCTATGCCTAGAAGATTATGCTCTGTTCGTGCTTGTGATGGACTGCAGGCTCAGTTGTTCACAATGAATCGTTTGCTCACAGAGACTGAACGTTGCTGATATCTTCGATCTATCCGCTTGGTAGGATTCTATACGGCTGAATGGATGTTTGAGAGAGACTTCTGGAAAACAGTAAGATCAGTCAATTGGTCGAAGGGAAGGGAAGGGAAGGGAAGGGAAGGGAAGGGAAGGGTTGCATCTAGAAGGCTTTTGAGGACCATTCTTCATTGCTGCAATACTTGCTCATAAGAAGGTGTCATGACGTGTTTAAATAGTGTACTGCCTCTTGTTACCATTCCTCCTATTCGTCTGTTTGTGTTTGGTCAAGCTGCAAGCAATAGACACCAGTTCTTGATGTCGAAAGTTGGCTGAGGATTATATTGGGCTAGATTGTTTGAAGACTAGCGGGATAGGCGCTCTGTTGTTTCGGGCTACTTAAGTGGAATTTGTGCCAAGCTTGCGCGTTAGTTGAGAAGGCTTGGATAGTGGGTCACAATGTTGACTACCTCGACGAATAATGTGGTTACTTCGTTTTTTGTTGAGAGAAATGTGCATACTTATTTTCGCCTCGCAATTACCGTAGTGACGGTGATTGCTTGTAGGATGTTGGTAGTGCTCTTGATTTCATGGAGCACCTCTGCTCGCGTGAAATGACAGACAATGACAATGACAATGCCAGCCACAGACAGTGAACGCGCGCCAAGCTCATCAGGAGATCATGGAGGGTCAATAGGAAGTGGTCTGCGCTCTCAATAGATGCTCTGCTCGCCACTTTGAAGATTGTTTTGGGTTAAAAGGCTGAGAAGATTGCGTTTTATGTGGAGGGAAGGGAGTCCAAGTTCAGTGCATTCAGCATTTTCTTCTTTCTCCGCGTATGAGCACGAAATGACGGTGGAAGTGGTGACGGGTAGCACTCTACTATCCTCGAAGTGACGGAGTCGGAGCTTGGGGTTGGTAAAGTATATCCCTTTTCTCACCCCTTGCATCCCGTTTGTTTTTATCCATCGTTTGCATCGATTTCTGCCAACGTGAAGTTGACCTTGATGGAGACTGAAAATTGACTGAAAAGCGGTTCGATTGCCTTCTCGTATTGACTTCTTTGCTTCAATATAACCCCACTATATTGCTCTGTTCTTTGTGCGTTGAAAGCCAACGACTAGAGGCTGCTTGCCATAATGTGCCTACAACTTGTCATACATTGGCCAGTGTTTGCCTACTTCGAGGGATTCGTGTATTGTACTCTCTCAAAGCAATTGCCATTGTTAACATCGAACCTCCGTATCAATGCACAGGCGAAATGTGCTTTTACAAGTTAGTGGATTATACATTATGCATTTTGGAAATCTCCCATATGCTAGAGTTGTTGTTTATTCAAATCTCAGTTCCGGTTGATGGGACCTGCTTGAGTATATTGTCTTCGTCGAAGGAGCTGGCTGCAATCCCTTCTGTTTGTCTAGTGTGTGCATTCGACTCGAGATAACGTGGTCGCCACACATGCACGATACTAGCCAGACCCTACCTCAACTGGTGACGAAGT
>CM010313.2:6761207-6793393 GCA_001923025.3 Taenia multiceps | reverse complement strand
GTCATCCCTACGTTGACCTTCCGTTCATCCATTCCTCATCTGGTCTTCCATTTATTTATTGGTCTAATCACTTATGCAAGCCTTTTGCATTGTTGTTTCAATACAGCCGCTGAGTGGTGGGCACATGAGGAGCATGTGTTAGATTTTCGGGGATAGAGAAGACTCGGCTTGTAATGGTGCGCTGCTGAAGCAGGTCTCTTTTTCTGCATCATATCAACCAGCGTCACCGACAACCGAGGTGGAGGTGCAGACGCAGATGCACTCACGTAGGGATGATGAGGAGCACAGTTGGTGAGATTTGCGGTACGTGGAGAACTGGCGTCATTGTGGAACGCAGCACTGAAGGCTTGCTACAGTTAGGTGGCGAAGGGACTGGAAGTAGCCTACGCAATCATGTTGCCTCAACTGCCACCAGTTGGGCTACCTTGGTGGTCAGGAAGTGAAGCTGGCAGAACTGGTGGGGAGCCAACGCCACAGAATTGGAAAGCGAGGGTGGCTGAGTTACTAGTAATGACTGCCGTCTTCTGTCCCCTACTTAGTGAGCTTTTAATCGTTCTCCCATTTACCCATTCATCATGCTAACTTCTCAGCCACTTCATTGTTTATCTTATCCCGTTTCACGCATGCCATCCATCCATCATCCATCCATCCATCCATCCATCATCCATCCATCCATCATCCACATCCATCCATCCACATCCATCCATCCATCCATCCATCCATCCATCCTCATTTCCTTCATCATTTCATTTTCTTCATTCACTCATAATTTTTGGATTCTGCCTAATCACGGTTTCATTTGTCAAATCAAACAATTTTGGCTTTGTCTGCTCGATGTTTTGTCGATTCCCCTGACCCAAGTCCTTTGGTGGATTTGTTTGACATTTTTTGACAGTAATTCTTGACTAGAAGTGTGTTTCGAGGTTGCCTTAAGATTGTCCTTTCTGACTAAAATCGCAGTGCTTACGTGCACAGCATCCCCATCGGTGAGGCACGTGGTTGAAGTGTGGAGATGTTAACATTTGTGAGGCTGGAGGAGGTTGATTAGTTCTAGGTAATGCGAAGGTACTACACTAATCCCTCGACTGCGATGCAGTTGCTTAGTCTCTTAGCTTCATAAATGAGTTAGTTCCATCTGTGAACATGCCAGCCACAGACAGTGAACGCGCGCCAAGCTCATCTGGAGATCATGGCGGGTCAATAGAAGTGGTCTGGCGCTCTCAGTAGATGCTCTGCTCGCCACTTTGAAGATTGTTTTGGTTAAACTGAGAAGATTGCGTTTCATGTGAGGGAAGGGGTCAAAGTTCAGTGCATTCAGCATTTTCTTCTTTCTCCGCGTGAGCACGAAATGACGGTGGAAGTGGTGACGCGTAGCACTCTACTATCCTCGAAGTGACGGAGTCGGAGCTTGGGGTTGGTAAAGTATATCCCTTTTCTCACCCCTTGCATCCCGTTGTTTTTATCCATCGTTTGCATCGATTTCTGCCAACGTGAAGTTGACCTTGACAGAGACTGAAAATTGACTGAAAAGCGGTTCGATTGCCTTCTCGTATTGACTTCTTTGCTTCAATATACCCCACTATATTGCTCTGTTCTTGTGCGTTGAAAGCCAACGACTAGAGGCTGCTTGCCATAATGTGCCTACAATTGTCATACATTGGCCAGTGTTTGCCTACTTCGAGGGATTCGTGTATTGTACTCTCTCAAAGCAATTGCCATTGTTAACATCGAACCTCCGTATCAATGCACAGGCGAAATGTGCTTTTACAAGTTAGTGGATTATACATTATGCATTTTGGAAACTCCCATATGCCAGAGTTTTGTTGTTTATTCAAATCTCAGTTCCGGTTGATGGGACCTGCTTGAGTATATTGTCTTCGTCGAAGGAGCTGGCTGCAATCCCTTCTGTTTGTCTAGTGTGTGCATTCGACTCGAGATAACGTGGTCGCCACACATGCACGATACTAGCCAGACCCTACCTCAACTGGTGACGAAGTTCATTAGAGGGCGGAACAGTCACCGCACACTTCTATGAGAATGTCTTCATATCTATATTTCGTGATATTTTGAGGACTCATCGAGCGTAACCCAGACAGAACTCTAGGGGTGGGGAGGGGCAAGGAAAGAGGCAGATGACTACCACTGCAAATGCTATGGGACAGTCACTAAAGAGGACCAAGGTGAATAGGCGACTCATGACATTGTTGCATCAATGACCGTTAGTGATATGCAGCGTGAACGACGATCGGGCGTGGAAGTTCAACCACCTCTGAAAGGCCTTGTTTGTCGCAACTCATGACATAAACGGACTTAGCGGCAAAAGCACCTAACAGGAACACTTTTTCGCCGACAATGATCAGAATGATTGCAGAAGTGGATTGGTTTTAGAGGCGTCGACACGTTGAAAGCAACTGCGAATCAAAGCAATGTCAACATATGCTTATTAGCGATGTTTGAAAGAGAGGAAGTCCTGATGCCTTCGACCCGAGTAGATAAAGCACTGACTGCTAATGAAGAGATTTATTGATAATTTAAACAATATCAGCATACATTTCACAAAAACCGTATGGAGACATTTGAGAGGGGTGAATGGAAAGAGGAAGTTAAGAAATTATCATCAGCAAAGCATTAACAAACCATGCTTATAATAGGTGATTTCTCGGAGAGTTAATTTTAATCATTGGTTTGCATGTAAGCCTGTATCACGGGTCCACCAATGAACGTCTTCGCAGGCATCTTTGCAACAAGCAGTTTCGGATGTACCACAGGGTCGATTTCTCAAGGTCATTTCCAATCCTTCCGTAAAGGTTGTCAAGGCTCATCCCACTCACAGCGTATGCCCGCATCACATCGCGTCAAGGTTCCACCATTAAGAAGCAGGATGATCAGGCTTGCAGTATTTTCCGCTTTCGCCACTACACTTCGCGGGTCTTCACTGAAGTCGAAGGTGAGCATAATGGGAGGGCAGAATATATACTGCCCAAGTGCAGAAGCTCCAGAGGCCATCAGCGAGGTCTGTCAATGCTGGCTAGTTGAAGCACAAAAGCGCAGACTTGGGTGCCCGCGTAAGCAAAGCACATAATCGGATGGATATCAGTTAGAACAGGTTTACCCCACAATTCTGCATTACATCCAATCTCTCGGTTCCCTCAAGGTCACCTGAGGCCAATCAACGCACGCCGCATTCGCGTTCATTTACACGCATCTCGTGCCAAACGCAAGAAGCATTTGCCGCGCTTTTACAACCCAATTCCTTAGCGACAAATGGAGACAGTGGCGTATTCGGGAGAAGGCAGACTCTTTACTTGTTCACAGATTTGACGTCTTCCGTGAACAGGGCAGGCTCATTGATCTACGAGATACTGTGAGATGACGAACATGGCTCTTATGTCCAACTTCTAGACAAAGGATGGGAAAAGTGTCGAGGCACATCGACTGCTTCTGTCAGCCAAATTCCCACCCATAATGGGAATACAACCTCTAGACAGGGTAGAATGGCAATCCACTGGAAACGGTTTCCTACAGGCTACGCGCATATCACTTCCTTCAATCAACTTCTTTCAGCATTGTCGAGGCTGCCATCAATTATGCATACACAGGCAGACCTACAATCTCTGCAGGGAATGCTGCACGATTGCATCTACTTGCACATAATCTCGGCTCCACGAAAACCGTCTCCTGGTGTGTGAACTTTCTGAGAACGAGGTAGGAGAAACTTTGTTAGCGTTGAAACCTGGTGCATCTTCATTAAATATTTTAGAAATAGGAAATGGGCTGTAAAAGAGCGGCAAAGTGCTTCTTACGTGTAGCACGAGATGCGTGTGAACGAGCGAATGAACCTCAATGTGGCGTGCGTTGATAGGCCTTGGGCGACCTTGAGGCAACCCAGCGATTGGTTGCAATGCACGCGTGGTGAGTAAGCCTTCGCTAACTGATATCCAACCATGTGCTCTGCCTGTGCTTAAATGTGACGCTTAGAATTGCCTTCCAACTCTTCAGCTTGCTTGCGTGGGCACTCAATTCTGCGCTTTTGTGCTTAGACTAGCCAGCATTGACTGCAGACCTTGCTGATGGCCTCCAGAGCTTCTGCGATTGGACAGCACATATTCCGCCCTCACATCACATCCGGATGATTAAAGAAAACACTTACTGGTAATGCGTGCATTTCAAATAATGTCATCTAACTACCAGAAGAGTGTTGTGGCTGCCTACAAAGCGATAGGATGACGCGTGTCTACTATCAGTGCATTTGGAGGCAGTGATCAAAGTAGAGGTGTGTAACTCCTCCAAGTGACACCCTGTGTGCTGATGGCATTCATCGATGAAACAAAGTCAACTTTTCTGCGTGGAAGTCTTACATGCGTTGGCGCAAGCTACACTCAAGTCATCATGTATCGCAGTTGTTTCAAATGAACTGATTTACTTTTGCTTCTTGATTAAAAGTGCATAGGTGATGCTGGTAATTTCTTGACTGATGGTCGACTTGGTTCCGTCAAGTTTTAGAAACACTCTCCAATGTGCTACTGCTATTTTCGGAATCAAACTGAGTCGCAAAGACGCAAGTTGACTGAAGGTTACTGGTAGAAGCACCACACATAACTTTTGCTCCACTCTTGCACGCCAGCGGATGTGTGGTGGTGTTCAATCATTGACACATTTGCATCGATGTCCCAAGGTCCTTGTGGTTTTATGCCATGCCTCTCTTGTATGCAAACCCGAAGCTTAGAGTAGAGGTTAAGTAAACATAAGCATTAACGCAGGATTCTAGGGCAGAATTAGCTTTCTGTAACCTCATCAGGCAGAAATTTTGTCTGGTATTTACAAGCGTTAAAAGATGAATTTTAATTGCGTTTGAGGAATGCACAAAATTGCTTTCATCCTTCTTCACCAGCCAAATGCAACAATGTTTTGATTGGATTTCCGCTCTTCGATTCGGTACTGCTGGCACTTATGCAGCCTTTGAGTCATGTCAGTGACCCCACGCTGTCCATCTCTACGTCTCGAATGCACGTTCCATCCCATTATTATGGCAGTGCAAAATCAGCTAAACAGCAAAGGACTAGAAACCTAGTGAGGATCCTTTACAGAAGACTTGAAATCTACCACTACAATCGAGAAGCACTCTTGTAATTTTAGAATCGTTGTAAAACTGAAGCAATCGAGGGAACCCACGCTGGCTTTGATGGATTTGATGATTCCGTCTCTTATCATTTCTTCCACCGAACTCTTCATGTGTCCGTGTCCTTGCAATATGCTGCATGCACTCAGCTCTTCTAACCAGTCAAGTGCTTCAAGCTAGACGGTCACTTCAATAATCGCTTTAATTATTTGCCTTGTTGGTAGGAAAATGAGTACATGAAGGCTTGACTGAAAGGCAGTGGTTGGAATGCCCATGATCGGAGTAAGCAGCATTATTAACCGCCGAACACAAAGTTTTGCAACTGCTCGATGCTTCGACCCTTCTGCTTGCCACTACAGGAGAATAATCCAACCAAATTATGAGAGCACAGAAGCAGCGTTTCTTAAGCGAATGAGGAGGTTTAAGGGTTGAAATGACACCGACGTTCTAGGCAACCCGAACAAGGTTGTGGCCGGTCTGTTAGGCAGAGCGTCTGTATCATTTGCGGATGCACTTTCCCGACGCAGGATTAAATCGCTTTGAAGTGCATGAAAGGAAGCTTAATTTGAAGCCTCTGTTTAGGGCAGAAGTCCTAATGCAGCTGCACAGACAATATTTTTCCATTGCCGTGGTTGCCAAAATCATCATTTGCATTTAGTTGGCAGTACCACTTCAACCTGCTTCACTACGTGATGATGATTAGTCATTATGAAGACCTTCACCGACGATTCGTCCTGAGGTCTTCTCACACGCACCAAACATCCAGTTCGAGCAAAAGAAGTGGCATTGCAACGAAGCACTCCCCGTGTCTGAGAGGAGAGGGCACAAGCTCAGCTACAAGTCTTCTGTGCTTCTTTCTTAAGTTAAATTATTAGTAAAGCAGAGAACTTGTAATTCATGAAATGTAGAAAGACACGACCGAGTCGCTCTTAGCTGCTGAAAAAGCGTCAGTCAATCCACAATTCCCAATTAGAGCGTGCAAGCATGAGTATTTCAACAGACATGTTTGCGATCAGCAGAGGACGTCAGTTCATAAGCATGTGTAATACTTATGTTCTTCAATTGTGCTTTGTGGGCGAGAGGCGGGAAGACAATTTGAGCCTGGTTGTGGACGAACGTGGTTGCTCCGCCTGAGTATGAGATACACTCGTCGTAAACGCCTCGGCTGGGTCACCGCACGTCCATCCAGACCTGTAATAAAGGTGTGCAGAAATATCCAACATTCGCATAGCAGCGGTAGTAGAAATGGAAGAATCGTCTGCAGTTATGTATCAATGGCGTTTTTCCATAACTAATCTTATTATTCAGACGATAGCCATTCCATTTCTTCTGTAAACCAATCTCAAGCAAACAGAACGTTCCTTCTTGGCACACGCATACTTCATCCCTTCGATTCTTTGTCCAATTTCTTAGTCTTTTACCTTACATTTATTCCATTCTAACTTCTCTGCAACACCTCACATTTATTACCCAGACTAAAATTGCTCAACTGCTTTCCAACGCTATTCTGCAGCAAATAGTTTGTTATTTCAATTTCACGTTTTCTTTTTAAACTTATTCAACTCTCCATATTCCCAATGTTTGCTTTTTACTAACTATCCTTCTTCCTTTACCATCGCGACCCATCAGCGTGATATTATGATGCTCTCAAGGTCGCCATCGTCCTCGCCTCGTGAGGCGAATCTCTCCACTGTGAGGCAATGCAAAACAAAATCCAGTCATTCTTAAGTTGCCTAAACGAATAACTTTGCTCTGATTCCTCGCGGCCCACAGTTGTATGGCCTTAGATCATACTGCAATGCAACGCCACGTGATTATTTCAGGAGTAATTTCCCAAAACTCAGCTACACACAGATTGGGAAGCCGAATTTGGTGAGCAGAATGCTTGTCGGCCCTAGAACTGCAAGTTTTGGGCTTTAGAAGCAATCGTTACAAATGTAGCTGCTGCCTTCACCTCACATCCTTCCTAAATAATCTGGCCCTATGGAAAAGCGTTTCATGTTATTTCTACGTTGGTAATTTTGTCATATATCTATAGCATAATGGGCATCTATCAACCTTGCCTTGTTTGAAGACCACTGTTGACAACTGGATGGAGGTTTCAATGTCGTGCCAACAGGGCAGTGGAAGGGTCAGCAGACTAAAGTGTCTTTGGACAAAGGCAAAAGATGCAAAGTACTGCACGCACGTCAACAGATGCTATCAAAAGAAGTTTAACAACCAGACCTCCTACCACAGTTTCCATCTCACCCAGCCATTTCTTGCAACCTATCATTCAACTTCACACAGTTGCCCAATGGTGGTACTAGCTACCACATCTGCTTAACGGCGACTCGTGCTGAAATGGCATCACAACAGCACTTAGAGCTGCAGTGCAGAGGAGGTAGTGTTACGAGACTAATCGAGCAGTGTGCAGCCCTCTCGCCCATCCCGCCTACTTGGCATACACATCCATGCGGAAAGTGGTTGGAGGCATCTTGTCTTCTTTCCACAAACACCTCCTTCCTCCTTACACCCTGTCACCCACCCAACCACCCACCAGTTACACATTCTGCACCTTCTAAAGCCCTTCTCAAGCCTAGGTGGCAGCATACCACATTTTACAATTCATGACACCTCCAACAGCAGGGAGTTCACTTCAAAATGCACTCATTACCAGTGCTGCCAACAAATAACCGCGACCTACCTACGCAAAAACATTTCCACGCCTCCTGAAGCAAAGTATGTCACGCCTGTCACATAGTCACACAAATAGGCTGTGGCTAACAGAGCTTCATCTGCAATGGTTTATCTGCATCAACAATTCACACATGCGTACTGCAGTCTTCTCAGCTTTTTTCCTCCCCGGAGGCGAAAGAAGCCACCATACTCGGACAGAATACATTGACAGCTATTTGGCATACCACACAGCAAAGGCACAACGACTGTGTAATTAAGTGGTCCCATCACAAGACTCCGTCATTCACAAATTAGCGACACATAACATGGTCCACTTCGACTTGTCCAGTGCCCTGTTTCCCGCTCTCCTCGGTAAGGGCACTGCATTATCAGTCTCTTCATCTCCCATGATGTGAGCTAATTCCGTATGTCCGCGTGTCCATGAATAGTAGAGGAAATATTGGCCTAAAAACGAAAAGTCCAACTCCAGACAATGGTGCGGTATCACGGCAACTATAGCAGCAATAATTAAGCTTTGGTGTGGCTATGGGCCTAAAATCCATTGCCGCATCGCGAGCATGCAAAGACAAGCCCAACTATTTGCCTCAGGCATCGGAAATACACTCGCTACCATCAACTGGCTGATGATCATTAACACATTCACATGCATACACGATAATCCCAAAATCGCTATGTAGATTGGAATCTGCGGAAATAAGTGGAGCACGATGTCGTTAGGCGTTTTCCCTTTCCCTTGGTAATCACAATCAGGAAATAGGCCATCCCACCCACTGCAACACCCACATACAGGCGTCATCAAAAACGCCTCTTTGGATACGCGTCGATAACTTGCTTCCTAAGCCTTCAACATTAGGCGAGCGATCATCCAGCATGACAATGAATCGTACAGAGGATCATGCTTACATATCAAAGCATCGTAACTACACTTCCAATTACTCCACAACCACTTCATCTCGGCATCACCCCATACCATAGTAGTAGTAAGGGCGACAATATCTGAACATCTCAGATTCAAAAAATGAACAAGCGAAACCGACAGATGTGAGGAGATAATAACGTCTGACTCATTTATGCAATATGCTCACCAAGTCCCAGGTTCACTCTTGTTTCGCTCTCGCATGCCAATCACACGCCACTCCAAGCACAAAGCCATACCCTTCCGTTTTAGATGAATAAAAAGCCCACATCGAGCAAATGAGCTTTCAGGAAAATTCATTGGTCAAATGATTGCAACACCACAGCTGCCGACGACGACGACGACGAGTTCAAAGGTGCTTAGTACAGTCTCTGTGGCTTCCCATGGGTCGACTTCTACATCCACATTCTCCCTTCCCATTACCATCGACGATGAAGATTGGTGCTGTTAGCAGTCCCCTGAGTCTGCAATGCCGTCAAAAAGCGACTCATAGCCGGCATTGAAGGTTTTAGCGGCACCAGAGCGAGTATTAGTAAGTAAGTATTAGTAAGACTGCTCACCATCATCATCCATCACCCCACAATCTCGTCAAGTCAATAGACACACCATAAAGGTTAACAGGAGCGCAACAAAAATCAAACTATTGCAACACATGAAAGGTCAAATATAACACCACGCGACACTGACGAAACAAGCCAATGTGCTATTGGACGAGGTCTCGTCTACACAGAAGTATGAGCAGCAGTAGCGTAGTCAATGCAGACAGGGTTCACCCCACTCTCCATGATCAGTGAGCAGAAACAAATACGCTTGCGATTTACTGCAGCGCAAACCGCCTTCCCACGTGCCGATATCCCATCGCATCACAAACATGATCACATCAAGAGCTGGCTGTCCACAAAATATTCAATCTTCAGTCAAAGAACAGCCTCAAACCTACTCTCAACTAGACAGTCAACCCCATAAACAGCTACTCGTTGAGAGTCCACTGGCGCATCCAGTCACCACCCGCATCACATGCATGCGGCAACCCTGATGTTCTGCCTTACACCCACCGTACACTCCTCGCCAACCCCCAGGCGGTAAATAACAATCACCGACTTCTTCACTTCCATGCAATTACATTATTGCACACCGATAAATCCAACACCTCTGGGACACCGCAATGCCATCCACATGCTACCACCGAAGCATCTCGATAGTGGAGGTGGCGATCCATTTTCCCCTGCAAGCAGACAAGCACCAACAGATATTCACCCTAGCAGACTTCTCACGCCCGTTCCATACCGTGGGAGGTGCAATTTACCAGTGACCTCCGTCAACTAATGGCCCTCAAAATTGAAGTCACTTTGTCTACTATCAATGGCCTTAACTTACAAGTGCGAACAATTCAAATCCCGTCTAGGCAACCACCTCAGGACTGCACTTCCAACCGAACAGACAAAAATCCACCGGCGCACCCACCTACTACCAACCACAGCACGAGCATTTGACAACCCAACTTCTTGCGCCACCTTGGCACTATGCTCCTCACCTACCGTTCCAAAATAAACAACATAACTAACCAAACCAAAAGCACGCAATTAAACATGGGGTAAGCTGCAAAGAGCAGGTGAGGCAAAATTTGATTGAATTTATTCAACAACTTGTCTGATAGCAAAGCATCTTACCAGTTGACTCTTCATTCTCCCTCGCGTTGCACGTTCAATCTCTTTCCCTCCCCATGCCTGCTCACCGCTTACAGCACATCCTACTTCGTCAAGGCCTATTGAATTTCACCAAACATTTGGAAATCACCCTCAAACAATCTATGATAAGAAAATAAAGGTTTCACAGGTATACACACCCGTCAAATCCACCTTATTCTTGCCAAAGCACTAAGCATGGCGCGGCTAACAATGGAACACGTTTCAGTTCTAGAAGTGCAGTGCCTACAACCTGCTTTAAATTATCCCGTCAAAGTTCCATTGAAACCAACCCAATTCACGTTGCGCATGGGAACCCAGGTCACCTAACTCCAATGCACGATAGTCCACTGAGGCCTTCCATACAAACAGTTTCAGGTCTTCCAGACCCCATTCCTTTGTTTCTGGGTCAGAATCGGACACCAACACATGCCGATGCCGAACCCATGAGTAAGTGACTACTCACATCTCACACACGCTGCGTTAAGAAAAGGTCGCCATAATAAAGACTAAGGCTTCAACCAGTGAAATAGAAGTTAATGAGCAATTGGAATGCGAAGTCTCCAACAAGTGCCATCTAATCCACCGAATGAGTACCATAACAACTTGGACAATCCAGCTCTTGCCATGCGCTGATTGCAAAAAGATTTGGTGATTGAGGGCAAAAGCAAAGTTCTGTTCAAAACCGCGTGCAGTAAAAATATCCGTCTAAAAAACGTGATAAAATTCGTAAAATAAGATGCATTCTCACCTCCGCAGCGTCCAGAGCAATGGCAAAAGCGGAATCCGCATTTAGTTTTAGTCCATAATGCCTCCACGTTTATAACAAACGCCCCACCGAAGAAGGCAAACTTCTGTCGAATTCAAGGTTTGCAACGACTCCAACAAGAAGAAAAGCCAAATGCTTGGTGCACTTTTAACTGTATTCGACAAACTAGCCCACATCTTCCAAAAGCAATTACCAATAAATAACAAGCCACTCCAAGCACTGCCAGAATAATACTAATCAATCACCCAAACCATTGTGCAGCATATAAATTAACGCTGTTTTACGCTGTATTCAAAAACATGAACTTCAACGGTAACTTCATCTTTTTCGTGTTTAACTTGGGAAAAGCGTCCACATAGAACAATAAAATGAGTGCGCATGCGTAAAAATAAGCGACTCCGAAACGGTATTGAAAATGAACAGAAAAACTTAAAAGGTCATAAAACATTCTAAAATACCCTGCAGCCAACAATCAAAATTCATCGCCACAAGGACAGCAAACAACTCGAAGCAAAGAAGACATCAATTTCACACGATAAATGCGAAGGGAACAAATAGTTCTGCAGCAAAAGACCATATACAAACTGCAACGCACTCGCACACCGATCCGTGATAATGTTGAGTTTAGCTATGCATTCAAACGCGCGCGGCATATTTGCACAAAAGATAACAGCTTTGCCTTGCATGACTGATTACAACCTTCAATTTTCAACATTCCTACAATTAGTTTGTTGCGAAACAGCACAGTCATTGCTATAGTTGATCCTGTATATGTTCTAGCAGCGCCGCTGGAAGAAAAGAAATTGCCTCTCTTCATTCCTATCTTAGACTCTGTCACAATGCGCTTCTTGCCTGTAATGACGGCTACGAGTGGTTAAGGCCAAGTAGCTTTTGGTTATTGCAAATTATTTAGCCCAGTAAGGAAAACTGCGGATGAAAAATATATTTTGCCTATCTAGACCCGAGTATAGGCCGCCGTTTTCCAAGGTTGCGCATTTTCGAGCAACATTTGGTAAAACCCTAACGTTAATAACAACAATTATGAAGAAACGTGGCTTTTGTTCTGCGAATGGATTTGGTGTTTATCAGTGCTGCTCTTCATTTGCACTTTGCGTTAAAGGGAGCAGATATGTGAGTGTCCATTGTAAGGTCAGTTTAATTTTTCAATTTGTACTTGTGCAGAAGCAGTCAGCAGTGTAATTTCTATTTGGCCGCTTTTTACAGTATGATTACGTTCGCCGATCTGGTGCCCCTAGGTTCTTTTCAAATTAAACAGAGGGCGACTGTTCAGATTTTTCTTGTTGGTTACGCCCTTCATTCGTACGCGCATCCAACAAGCTTTTGTACTATTCGAGACGATTCAAAGGAAATGTTTGTGGCTCTATAATGATTGTTATAGAAAGCCACAATACTAAGTCGAAGAACCCTTAAACTTGAATGCTTTAAGCACGGATAAATCTGCAGGGAGAAATTGGCAAATATTACAAAAAATGCTGGGTGTAGTTCCCTATGCCTCATTTTAGCCCCTGGCGCGTCGATGAATTCGAATATGTGGATTTGTAGTTGTTCTGGTAGCTAAATGTGAAGGTTCGCTTACATGAAAACGGTTCATGATGTTTATTTTGCTTCAGTTCAGATAGACCTTTTTGACTTCAATGAAAAATGGGAGCAAGCAACTGTGTGCCGACTTTGTTGAATGAGTGTAGCACTTCGCCCTTTCTTGGGGCTTTAAACATACTTTAACGCGACTCATACATCTTTTCACTGAGTGTAAAAACTAGTAATGAAAGTCTCCAACGTTATGGTTAGAGACGATGCGTTATAATCTAGTCTCCGAGGTGCGAATGTGTAAATCCTTACTGTATTTTTGCTCTGTTGTCTTACTTAAGCCTTTTATGTAGGGATTTAATTTCGGTCTGGGTAAATCCCATCCCGCCAAAGGCAGTTGGTAAATGCTGAAACAGGGTCGGAGGAGTTTCTGCATGAAGACGCCTTCTTCGTCTACTCGAGATGGTTTTGCTTCCTGTTTGTCAATCGCAAGGTTTAGGGAGAACGTCTCCTCTGTACGATGTAGTGATTGGAGGGTGGAAAGTGTCTGCGCTCTTTCGTCGTCCATCTTGACGGCATGCGATTCAGTCGACGCTCCTTGTATGCGGCGGCGAATCTCAGTCGTATGGCGACGAGTGAGTGCGTGGAGGCCAGCAATCAAAAGGAAGTTTTCTCAGTGGGTCTCCAGGTGTCGGATACTCGATCCCTTTCTCGGACCTTTGTTCACTTGTGGATGCAGTTCCTGTTTTGATGACTGTCGCCCAGTAGAACCTACAGTAGTGTTTGTCTTCCCTACCAGCGTAACATGTTTGGTGTTCTGATTTGTTTTAAATGGGTTTGATGTCAATTCCATATTGTTGGTCCCTTATCGGTTTGCAATAATTGGCTGAATTTAAGGTAGTGAAGTAGGGGTTGGAGCCTTCTTGGTAAACAACTGCATCTATTTCTTTGTGGGCAGTTTTCGATGGCAGTAGGGTGGTAAACCTGTTGAAATTGGGATGGGTGAAGTAATGCTGCGTGAGGCAATCATCATCTCTTTTCCTTCTGTTTGCTCAGTATGTTTGTTCTGCCCGAGCGTTATTTCTTCCTTAGTCTTGACTCCATGTGATTGACTTGAGATAACCAACTTTATTCAATGAATGATTCGTCAATCTTGTATGACCTAATATGACGAAATCACATTTAGTCCATCGAAGAAGTAGCCGAAATGCGCGTGCTAAAAGTTCTTTGCAAGTATTTGCTTGACTAATGCACCTACATCACTTGAAACTTTTCCACGAATCATTGAAATTTCTTAAAACAATATTACTAATATTGAGCATGGTTTTTCTGGATTTGGAGGTTGCAACACATTTGTGGCACCAATAAGTGACCCTCATTCACAAAAATGTTAGTTATATCAACTTGTTTTGCGGAAATAGTTGGATTAGGTCATTTGACGTAGCTCCTTGACGTAACTCCTTGTCTGCGCCTCAAATGGTGGGGTGCAACCAAGCAGCTGGTGATGTTTCAGTGCCTTGTGGTCACACGCACATGGAAAGGAGTGAATTAGTGCATGTGTCGAAACTGGCTGGTTGATTGGTTGACCGACCGACTGACGTGTAACATTTGCAAGCATAGAGGCAAAATTTGTTTCTCGGGTAATCATTTCAGTTGCTCACATCGAACCTCTATGGATGGCACGCAGTGTTTGTGTGATAGGAGGTTTGGGCGAGAAATTGCGGTCATCACACATGCATGATACTAGCTAGTCCCGACCTCAACTGTAGACGAGGTTAATTAGAGGGCGGAATAGTCACCGCACTCTTCCTTGAGATTATTCCCAGGTCTGTATGAGTGACAGTCTAAGGGTTCGTTGAATGTAATCCATTGAATCCACCGTGTGCGTGTCTGTCTCCAAGACATCTAAAGCTTTAGGTTCTAACCAAGGACTGTGGGTCCATAGTAGTGGAATGGGATCTTATGGATTTGCAGGAGTGCTTCCCAGTTATCTCGCTCATAAGCAGGAAAGTCTGGCCCATGCCTGCATTATTTCCACCCTTAACTTTGATTCTCAAATTCACATTCTGTTCCTCATATCGTGGTGCGATTGTTGGTTGACCATTGCCTATTCATCCCTTACTTTTTATCCCTCTATCTATTTAGCCATCTGCCCATACCTTATGTACATATGAATCCACATTTTCCTGCGTTCGATATCCACCCATCGTTTCTGAAAGTACCAATGCTTTATTGAAGCATGATACGCGATTGCGAAGGATTGCATAGTCCTCTCGGCTACTCATTGCGCAGAGCATGCTGAGTTCACTCACTTCACTGGCACCACGAACCGATCAGACAGGCACGAGATGGTAGGCATCCTCATCAATGGTTTCCTCGAACCATTTGCCCCTTTGTACATTTGAGGTGTGCATTATGTATGGATGATTTGCAAAATAGTCTGGTTTCAATGTTAATGCGCATAGCGTGGACCTGATGGGAACGTGGGCAAATCTGACATTCAAAGTATGTTTGTACGGGATGGCACGGGCAAGTGATAATGTTAGAAGCAAGGTTTTTGCCTGCCATAGCTTGTTAATACTTTCTTTATCTTTGTTATTTGGTGAGGGGGCAATGATTTCCCTGCTAGCAAGACTTCGTTTGGCTAGAAAATGGGAGTGATTTGGGCAAACAGCATGTGAATATCAACGACCTACTATGACTTCAATAAAATTTGCTCTCTTTTGCTTTATTCATCAAAAGGTGCCAATTTATGGAAGTGTGTCTCCTCGTGCCAATTGCAAAAGGGTAGTTTTCTCTGTGATCACAGCAGCTGAACGTGCATCGGATCACGATGGCCCTACCCCTACTACCAAGTAATCAGTAGTGGTGGTGGCAGAAGGAACCAACTGCAAATCAGGTGGCATTCATGAGCAATGACGTGCAGTACAAAGTCGCATTTGCAAACTGTGAGCTGCAGCATCTTGTATTTGTGACTTGCTTCAAAGTGGATTTGTCATTTTGGTAAACAACAGCAAATGTCACTGATGATAAATCTTCTAGTGTTTTTGGTACGCAAATAGCTTCCTCCCTTGGGAAAGAAGTGCGTTAGCGCAGTCAAGATTTTCGCCATGTTAAAACGCACTGAATAGAGCATTATGGTATAGTAATGTGGCATTCGACCACAATGGATTAACGCGTGACCAGGTAATTGACAACTCGCAAGAATGACATTGTTCAGCACCATCAGCATAACAGTTGAATCGGTGCGATGAACGAGGAGAAGTGGAATGAAATTAGGCTGCACATCAATCAACACCGCTTCAAAAACTGCCAGTACCACTCCGCTGACAGTTTTGCGACTGTCATTTATGGAGTGCAGGGCTGTTGGTTTGACTCACCTTTATTCGAGGCTACTACACTCCAATGTCAACACGCGGATGCTCTCGGCCTTGTGAAAATCGTGGAGAAGTAGGGAAGTGAATCGATTACTGCTCTGACAGATGTTGATTCCTTGATGGTGCATAACGTGCAAATGATTATCTTGGGCTGGTTGTTATGGTTGTTGTCCTTGCTTTTGATTTTGCGACCACTCTGTGTTACGTCATGGTGAAGTATTTATTGTCTGCTCACTTTCCTCCTTATAACGCCTCCATTAGCCATTGATTTTCACTTAACTGTGGTCCAACTTTTCTTGCTCACAAGGAGTGCGATGCGGCAAGGGCAGTGATTGACACCGCATTGTTGAATCCACATCCCTCTACCACCTCCAGCCTCTGCAGCACTGTCGTCGCGAGCACGAACCCGGAGATCGCTGGCGGTCTCCTCGAAAGTTCAGTCTCCTTGGCCTGTATCGCACTCAGCATTTGCGCAGACGAAGTACAGAGGTTCACAGCCAACGCGTCTTTGACATCTCTCCCGCTGTGCGTCTAGTTCATCTAATTCCTTGTTGCAGTGATAACTCTCACCTGCTAAATTGCCAATTTTGGGCAGTCTTTTTGTTTTAAGTGGCGCGGATTCATGACGCAATTAATGAGTGATGGGTCAAGGCTACCACCGAAATGGTTGTAGTTTTTGCTGCACCTGAGAGGGCAATCGCCACAGCTGATGGTTCTGCCACCATTGCTGCTTCCCCGTCGCCTATCGGTGGGGTGATGCATGTGGTTGCACAGGCTCTAAAGGTTACTAAACCTGGGACGCATGTGGTTCTTGCTGCTCGTCGACGCCTTGCAGGAGGGGAGAAAAGGAAGTTTGAGACTTGCTTTGTCTGATTTGTAAGCTTCTATTTCCCATAGCATACATTGATGGAATTAAATTTGACCTCTCTTGGCCAGTCGGTAGTCATTTTAAATTCAGCTTAAACATTGGGTGTTGCTCATTTATTCAAGTTGGCTGAAGATGCTTCGATGCAGCTTCAGGTTTCCCTTTGCTGGTGCTGCGTCGCAGCGTCTGTGAGGCATCCGAAAGATCATTTTCCTCTTAGGTTACGCTTCCACAAATTAGTGAGCCTTGTTGGCCAGGATTCTAAATTATCGGAACTGCTGCTAGCTTGTCGAAAATGGGGGTTGTATTGCACAACGAACTCGTGCTTAGGCAACCAAACCGAGTGACTGACATTGTGTAGACCTCCCAGTTCTCAAGTGATCACTTGGAGTTGCACTGGTTCCGATTTCATGCCGCGGTTGTGATATAACCTGCTACAAAAATGTATCAACCTTGTGTAAACTATTTTGTCGCTTTAAATGCCTGTGGTCATTTTGAGTAGTTAAAGACAAACAGCATTTCTTCGCTTGTCATCTGCACATTTGGTGTAACCAATTGTGGGATGCTTGATAATGCATCGGCTGGTTGGGAAAGTTTGCACAGTTGCTGATGGAACCCGTTATGGCACGTAAGGCGCATCCATCAATGGCTATGTGATGCTTTGTTGTTTCCGCCTTGATTTCTGCTACTTTTGGTTGAAGGCGATCGGAATGTAACACGGCTATAAGACTGAAGTGGAGGCCAGATTTCCTTTAAACATTTTCCCATAGCATTTGAAAAGTTGTAGCAGACGGTGGCAACCGCAGCGTATGTAATTAACTGGACTAAAGTGTTTGGTTTTGGTGATGCCAAAGAACATAGCGTTTGGGAGGACTCCCTATTTTGAGCATCAAGTGATTACACATGGCTTTCGGCTAATCTACTTTGAGAATGATGTGTGAAAAAACAACCAGCAGCGATGCGACAGCTTGTTTACTCCCAGGCCAGCATGGAAGTGGCTGTGGTGACGGTGGCTGAGCACATGACTGCCATTTACTCGCAGGACAGTAGGATTGGCAGGCCATGTACTTGGTGGTCCTGCACCACCTTAGCATCCGTGTGGGTGGTTGACTGGTCGAGTGACTGACTGGGGGAATAGCCTATGAAGGGTGATAGCTTGTGCTGCCGCGATTGCTAGGCGATCCAAAATATGATCACCATTTTCTCCCAAGCCGTCCACTTGCAGGTCTGGAGTGCGCACCACTCTATGCCTAGAAGATTATGCTCTGTTCGTGCTTGTGATGGACTGCAGGCTCAGATGTTCACAATGAATCGTTTGCTCACAGAGACTGAACGTTGCTGATATCTTCGATCTATCCGCTTGGTACGGCTGAATGGATGTTTGAGAGAGACTTCTGGAAAACAGTAAGATCAGTCAATTGGTCGAAGGGAAGGGAAGGGAAGGGAAGGGAAGGGTTGCATCTAGAAGGCTTTTGAGGACCATTCTTCATTGCTGCAATACTTGCTCATAAGAAGGTGTCATGACGTGTTTAAATAGTGTACTGCCTCTTGTTATCATTCCTCCTATTCGTCTGTTTGTGTTTGGTCAAGCTGCAAGCAATTGACGCTAGTACTTGATGTCGAAAGTTGGCTGAGGATTATATTGGGCTAGATTGTTTGAAGACTAGCGGGATAGGCGCTCTGTTGTTTCGGGCTACTTAAGTGGAATTTGTGCCAAGCTTGCGCGTTAGTTGAGAAGACTTGGATAGTGGGTCACAATGTTGACTACCTCGACGAATAATGTGGTTACTTCGTTTTTTTTGAGAGAAATGTGCATACTTGTTTTCGCCTCGCAATTACCGTAGTGACGGTGATTGCTTGTAGGACGTTGGTAGTGCTCTTGATTTCATGGAGCACCTCTGCTCGTGTGAAATGACAAAATTCCTATGTAACTCCTTTCCCTCAAGTTGGCCAACAGTGCATTAATTTAGAAAAAATCCAAACCTAAATTATCGAATCATTCCAGTCATCCCTACGTTGACCCTTCCGTTCATCCATTCCTCATCTGGTCTTCCATTTATTTATTGGTCTAATCACTTATGCAAGCCTTTTGCATTGTTGTTTCAATACAGCCGCTGAGTGGTGGGCACATGAGGAGCATGTGTTAGATTTTCGGGAGATTAGAGAAGACTCGGCTTGTAATGTGCGCTGCTGAAGCAGGTCTCTTTTCTGCATCATATCAACCAGCGTCACCGACAACCGAGGTGGAGGTGCAGACGCAGATGCATCACTGGAGGGATGATGAGGGAGCAGCAGTGGTGAGATTTGCGGTACGTGGAGAACTGGCGTCATTGTGGAACGCAGCACTGAAGGCTTGGTACAGTTAGGTGGCGAAGGGACTGGAAGTAGCCTACGCAATCATGTTGCCTCAACTGCCACCAGTTGGGCTACCTTGGTGGTCAAGGAAGTGAAGCTGGCAGAACTGGTGGGGAGCCAACGCCACAGAATTGGAAGCGAGGGTGGCTGAGTTACTAGTAATGACTGCCGTCTTCTGTCCCCTACTTTAGTGAGCTTTTATCGTTCTCCCATTTACCCATTCATCATGCTAACTTCTCAGCCACTTCATTGTTTATCTTTATCCCGTGTTCACGCATCCATCCATCCATCCATCCATCCATCCATCCATCCATCCATCCATCCATCCATCCATCCATCCATCCATCCATCCATTTTGTCCTTCATCATTTCATTTTCTTCATTCACTCATAATTTTTGGATTCATGCACTAATCACGGTTTCATTTGTCAAATCAACAATTTGGCTTTGTCTGCTCGATGTTTTGTCGATTCCCCTGACCAAGTCCTTTGGTGGATTTGTTTGACATTTTTTGACAGTAATTCTTGACTAGAAGTGTGTTTCGAGGTTGCCTTAAGATTGTCCTTTCTGACTAGAAATCGCAGTGCTTACGTGCACAGCATCCCCATCGGTGAGGCACGTGGTTGAAGTGTGGAGATGTTAACATTTTTGAGGCTGGAGGAGGTTGATTAGTTCTAGGTATGCGAAGGTACTACTAATCCCGTCGACTGCGATGCAGTTGCTTAGTCTCTTAGCTTCATAAATGAGTTAGTTCCATCTGTGAACAATGCCAGCCACAGACAGTGAACGCGCGCCAAGCTCATCTGGAGATCATGGCGGGTCAATAGGAAGTGGTCTGCGCTCTCAATAGATGCTCTGCTCGCCACTTTGAAGATTGTTTTGGGTTAAAAGGCTGAGAAGATTGCGTTTTATGTGGAGGGAAGGGGTCAAAGTTCAGTGCATTCAGCATTTTCTTCTTTCTCCGCGTATGAGCACGAAATGACGGTGGAAGTGGTGACGCGGTAGCACTCTACTATCCTCGAAGTGACGGAGTCGGAGCTTGGGGTTGGTAAAGTATATCCCTTTTCTCACCCCTTGCATCCCGTTTGTTTTTATCCATCGTTTGCATCGATTTCTGCCAACGTGAAGTTGACCTTGACAGAGACTGAAAATTGACTGAAAAGCGGTTCGATTGCCTTCTCGTATTGACTTCTTTGCTTCAATATAACCCCACTATATTGCTCTGTTCTTTGTGCGTTGAAAGCCAACGACTAGAGGCTGCTTGCCATAATGTGCCTACAACTTGTCATACATTGGCCAGTGTTTGCCTACTTCGAGGGATTCGTGTATTGTACTCTCTCAAAGCAATTGCCATTGTTAACATCGAACCTCCGTATCAATGCACAGGCGAAATGTGCTTTTACAAGTTAGTGGATTATACATTATGCATTTTGGAAATCTCCCATATGCTAGAGTTGTTGTTTATTCAAATCTCAGTTCCGGTTGATGGGACCTGCTTGAGTATATTGTCTTCGTCGAAGGAGCTGGCTGCAATCCCTTCTGTTTGTCTAGTGTGTGCATTCGACTCGAGATAACGTGGTCGCCACACATGCACGATACTAGCCAGACCCTACCTCAACTGGTGACGAAGTTCATTAGAGGGCGGAACAGTCACCGCACACTTCTATGAGAATGTCTTCATATCTATATGCGTGATATTTTGAGGACTCATCGAGCGTAACCCAGACAGAACTCTAGGGGTGGGGAGGGGCAAGGAAAGAGGCAGATGACTACCACTGCAAATGCTATGGGACAGTCACTAAAGAGGACCAAGGTGAATAGGCGACTCATGACATTGTTTGCATCAATGACCGTTAGTGATATGCAGCGTGAACGACGATCGGGCGTGGAAGTTCAACCACCTCTGAAAGGCCTTGTTTGTCGCAACTCATGACATAAAACGGACTTAGCGGCAAAAGCACCTAACAGGAACACTTTTTCGCCGACAATGATCAGAATGATTGCAGAAGTGGATTGGTTTTAGAGGCGTCGACACGTTGAAAGCAACTGCGAATCAAAAGCAATGTCAACATATGCTTATTAGCGATGTTTGAAAGAGAGGAAGTCCTGATGCCTTCGACCCGAGTAGATAAAGCACTGACTGCTAATGAAGAGAATTTATTGATAATTGTAAACAATATCAGCATACATTTCACAAAAAACCGTATGGAGACATTTGAGAGGGGTGAATGGAAAGAGGAAGTTAAGAAATTATCATCAGCAAAGCATTAACAAACCATGCTTATAATAGGTGATTTCTCGGAGAGTTAATTTTAATCATTGGTTTGCATCATGTAAGCCTGTATCACGGGTCCACCAAATGAACGTCTTCATGCAGGCATCTTTGCAACAAGCAGTTTCGGATGTACCACAGGGTCGATTTCTCAAGGTCATTTCCAATCCTTCCGTAAAGGTTGTCAAGGCTCATCCCACTCACAGCGTATGCCCGCATCACATCGCGTCAAGGTTCGCCATTAAGAAGCAAGGATGATTCAGGCTTGCAGTATTTTCCGCTTTCGCCACTACACTTCGCGGGTCTTCACTGAAGTCGAAGGTGAGCATAATGGGAGGGCAGAATATATACTGCCCAAGTGCAGAAGCTCCAGAGGCCATCAGCGAGGTCTGTAGTCAATGCTGGCTAGTTGAAGCACAAAAGCGCAGACTTGGGTGCCCGCGTAAGCAAAGCACATAATCGGATGGATATCAGTTAGAACAGGTTTACCCACCAATTCTGCATTACATCCAATCTCTCGGTTCCCTCAAGGTCACCTGAGGCCAATCAACGCACGCCGCATTCGCGTTCATTTACACGCATCTCGTGCCAAACGCAATAAGCATTTGCCGCGCTTTTACAACCCAATTCCTTAGCGACAAATGGAGACAGTGGCGTATTCGGATGAGAAGGCAGACTCTTTACTTGTTCACAGATTTGACGTCTTCCGTGAACAGGGCAGGCTCATTGATCTACGAGATACTGTGAGATGACGAACATGGGTCTTATGTTCCAACTTCTAGACAAAGGATGGGAAAAGTGTCGAGGCACATCGACTGCTTCTGTCAGCCAAATTCCCACTCATAATGGGAATACCAACCTCTAGACAGGGTAGAATGGCAATCCACCGGAAACGGTTTCCTACAGGCTACGCGCATATCACTTCCTTCAATCAACTTCTTTCAGCATTGTCGAGGCTGCCATCAATTATGCGTACACAGGCAGACCTACAATCTCTGCAGGGAATGCTGCACGATTGCATCTACTTGCACATAATCTCGGCTCCACGAAAACCGTCTCCTGGTGTGTGAACTTTCTGAGAACGAGGTAGGAGAAACTTTGTTAGCGTTGAAACCTGGTGCATCTTCATTAAATATTTTAGAAATAGGAAATGGGCTGTAAAAGAGCGGCAAAGTGCTTCTTACGTGTAGCACGAGATGCGTGTGAACGAGCGAATGAACCTCAATGTGGCGTGCGTTGATAGGCCTTGGGCGACCTTGAGGCAACCCAGCGATTGGTTGCAATGCACGCGTGGTGAGTAAGCCTTCGCTAACTGATATCCAACCATGTGCTCTGCCTGTGCTTAAATGTGACGCTTAGAATTGCCTTCCAACTCTTCAGCTTGCTTGCGTGGGCACTCAATTCTGCGCTTTTGTGCTTAGACTAGCCAGCATTGACTGCAGACCTTGCTGATGGCCTCCAGAGCTTCTGCGATTGGACAGCACATATTCCGCCCTCACATCACATCCGGATGATTAAAGAAAACACTTACTGGTAATGCGTGCATTTCAAATAATGTCATCTAACTACCAGAAGAGTGTTGTGGCTGCCTACAAAGCGATAGGATGACGCGTGTCTACTATCAGTGCATTTGGAGGCAGTGATCAAAGTAGAGGTGTGTAACTCCTCCAAGTGACACCCTGTGTGCTGATGGCATTCATCGATGAAACAAAGTCAACTTTTCTGCGTGGAAGTCTTACATGCGTTGGCGCAAGCTACACTCAAGTCATCATGTATCGCAGTTGTTTCAAATGAACTGATTTACTTTTGCTTCTTGATTATTAGTGCATAGGTGATGCTGGTAATTTCTTGACTGATGGTCGACTTGGTTCCGTCAAGTTTTAGAGAACACTCTCCAATGTGCTACTGCTATTTTCGAATCAAACTGAGTCGCAAAGACGCAAGTTGACTGAAGGTTACTGGGTAGAAGCACCACACATAACTTTTGCTCCACTCTTGCACGCCAGCGGATGTGTGGTGTGTGTTCAATCATTGACACATTTGCATCGATGTCCCAAGGTCCTTGTGGTTTTATGCCATGCCTCTCTTGTATGCAAACCCGAAGCTTAGAGTAGAGGTTAAGTAAACATAAGCATTAACGCAGGATTCTAGGGCAGAATTAGCTTTCTGTAACCTCATCAGGCAGAAATTTTGTCTGGTATTTACAAGCGTTAAAAGATGAATTTTAATTGCGTTTGAGGAATGCACAAAATTGCTTTCATCCTTCTTCACCAGCCAAATGCAACAATGTTTTGATTGGATTTCCGCTCTTCGATTCGGTACTGCTGGCACTTATGCAGCCTTTGAGTCATGTCAGTGACCCCACGCTGTCCATCTCTACGTCTCGAATGCACGTTCCATCCCATTATTATGGCAGTGCAAAATCAGCTAAACAGCAAAGGACTAGAAACCTAGTGAGGATCCTTTACAGAAGACTTGAAATCTACCACTACAATCGAGAAGCACTCTTGTAATTTTAGAATCGTTGTAAAACTGAAGCAATCGAGGGAACCCACGCTGGCTTTGATGGATTTGATGATTCCGTCTCTTATCATTTCTTCCACCGAACTCTTCATGTGTCCGTGTCCTTGCAATATGCTGCATGCACTCAGCTCTTCTAACCAGTCAAGTGCTTCAAGCTAGACGGTCACTTCAATAATCGCTTTAATTATTTGCCTTGTTGGTAGGAAAATGAATACATGAAGGCTTGACTGAAAGGCAGTGGTTGGAATGCCCATGATCGGAGTAAGCAGCATTATTAACCGCCGAACACAAAGTTTTGCAACTGCTCGATGCTTCGACCCTTCTGCTTGCCACTACAGGAGAATAATCCAACCAAATTATGAGAGCACAGAAGCAGCGTTTCTTAAGCGAATGAGGAGGTTTAAGGGTTGAAATGACACCGACGTTCTAGGCAACCCGAACAAGGTTGTGGCCGGTCTGTTAGGCAGAGCGTCTGTATCATTTGCGGATGCACTTTCCCGACGCAGGATTAAATCGCTTTGAAGTGCATGAAAGGAAGCTTAATTTGAAGCCTCTGTTTAGGGCAGAAGTCCTAATGCAGCTGCACAGACAATATTTTTCCATTGCCGTGGTTGCCAAAATCATCATTTGCATTTAGTTGGCAGTACCACTTCAACCTGCTTCACTACGTGATGATGATTAGTCATTATGAAGACCTTCACCGACGATTCGTCCTGAGGTCTTCTCACACGCACCAAACATCCAGTTCGAGCAAAAGAAGTGGCATTGCAACGAAGCACTCCCCGTGTCTGAGAGGAGAGGGCACAAGCTCAGCTACAAGTCTTCTGTGCTTCTTTCTTAAGTTAAAATTATTAGTAAAGCAGAGAACTTGTAATTCATGAAATGTAGAAAGACACGACCGAGTCGCTCTTAGCTGCTGAAAAAGCGTCAGTCAATCCACAATTCCCAATTAGAGCGTGCAAGCATGAGTATTTCAACAGACATGTTTGCGATCAGCAGAGGACGTCAGTTCATAAGCATGTGTAATACTTATGTTCTTCAATTGTGCTTTGTGGGCGAGAGGCGGGAAGACAATTTGAGCCTGGTTGTGGACGAACGTGGTTGCTCCGCCTGAGTATGAGATACACTCGTCGTAAACGCCTCGGCTGGGTCACCGCACGTCCATCCAGACCTGTAATAAAGGTGTGCAGAAATATCCAACATTCGCATAGCAGCGGTAGTAGAAATGGAAGAATCGTCTGCAGTTATGTATCAATGGCGTTTTTCCATAACTAATCTTATTATTCAGACGATAGCCATTCCATTTCTTCTGTAAACCAATCTCAAGCAAACAGAACGTTCCTTCTTGGCACACGCATACTTCATCCCTTCGATTCTTTGTCCAATTTCTTAGTCTTTTACCTTACATTTATTCCATTCTAACTTCTCTGCAACACCTCACATTTATTACCCAGACTAAAATTGCTCAACTGCTTTCCAACGCTATTCTGCAGCAAATAGTTTGTTATTTCAATTTCACGTTTTCTTTTTAAACTTATTCAACTCTCCATATTCCCAATGTTTGCTTTTTACTAACTATCCTTCTTCCTTTACCATCGCGACCCATCAGCGTGATATTATGATGCTCTCAAGGTCGCCATCGTCCTCGCCTCGTGAGGCGAATCTCTCCACTGTGAGGCAATGCAAAACAAAATCCAGTCATTCTTAAGTTGCCTAAACGAATAACTTTGCTCTGATTCCTCGCGGCCCACAGTTGTATGGCCTTAGATCATACTGCAATGCAACGCCACGTGATTATTTCAGGAGTAATTTCCCAAAACTCAGCTACACACAGATTGGGAAGCCGAATTTGGTGAGCAGAATGCTTGTCGGCCCTAGAACTGCAAGTTTTGGGCTTTAGAAGCAATCGTTACAAATGTAGCTGCTGCCTTCACCTCACATCCTTCCTAAATAATCTGGCCCTATGGAAAAGCGTTTCATGTTATTTCTACGTTGGTAATTTTGTCATATATATAGCATAATGGGCATCTATCAACCTTGCCTTGTTTGAAGACCACTGTTGACAACTGGATGGAGGTTTCAATGTCGTGCCAACAGGGCAGTGGAAGGGTCAGCAGACTAAAGTGTCTTTGGACAAAGGCAAAAGATGCAAAGTACTGCACGCACGTCAACAGATGCTATCAAAAGAAGTTTAACAACCAGACCTCCTACCACAGTTTCCATCTCACCCAGCCATTTCTTGCAACCTATCATTCAACTTCACACAGTTGCCCAATGGTGGTACTAGCTACCACATCTGCTTAACGGCGACTCGTGCTGAAATGGCATCACAACAGCACTTAGAGCTGCAGTGCAGAGGAGGTAGTGTTACGAGACTAATCGAGCAGTGTGCAGCCCTCTCGCCCATCCCGCCTACTTGGCATACACATCCATGCGGAAAGTGGTTGGAGGCATCTTGTCTTCTTTCCACAAACACCTCCTTCCTCCTTGCACCCTGTCACCCACCCAACCACCCACCAGTTACACATTCTGCACCTTCTAAAGCCCTTCTCAAGCCTAGGTGGCAGCATACCACATTTTACAATTCATGACACCTCCAACAGCAGGGAGTTCACTTCAAAATGCACTCATTACCAGTGCTGCCAACAAATAACCGCGACCTACCTACGTAAAAACATTTCCACGCCTCCTGAAGCAAAGTATGTCACGCCTGTCACATAGTCACACAAATAGGCTGTGGCTAACAGGGCTTCAATCTGCAATGGTTTATCTGCATCAACAATTCACACATGCGTACTGCAGTCTTCTCAGCTTTTTTCCTCCCCGGAGGCGAAAGAAGCCACCATACTCGGACAGAATACATTGACAGCTATTTGGCATACCACACAGCAAAGGCACAACGACTGTGTAATTAAGTGGTCCCATCACAAGACTCCGTCATTCACAAATTAGCGACACATAACATGGTCCACTTCGACTTGTCCAGTGCCCTGTTTCCCGCTCTCCTCGGTAAGGGCACTGCATTATCAGTCTCTTCATCTCCCATGATGTGAGCTAATTCCGTATGTCCGCGTGTCCATGAATAGTAGAGGAAATATTGGCCTAAAAACGAAAAGTCCAACTCCAGACAATGGTGCGGTATCACGGCAACTATAGCAGCAATAATTAAGCTTTGGTGTGGCTATGGGCCTAAAATCCATTGCCGCATCGCGAGCATGCAAAGACAAGCCCAACTATTTGCCTCAGGCATCGGAAATACACTCGCTACCATCAACTGGCTGATGATCATTAACACATTCACATGCATACACGATAATCCCAAAATCGCTATGTAGATTGGAATCTGCGGAAATAAGTGAGCACGATGTCGTTAGGCGTTTTCCCTTTCCTTGGTAATCACAATCAGGAAATAGGCCATCCCACCCACTGCAACACCCACATACAGGCGTCATCAAAAACGCCTCTTTGGATACGCGTCGATAACTTGCTTCCTAAGCCTTCAACATTAGGCGAGCGATCATCCAGCATGACAATGAATCGTACAGAGGATCATGCTTACATATCAAAGCATCGTAACTACACTTCCAATTACTCCACAACCACTTCATCTCGGCATCACCCCATACCATAGTAGTAGTAAGGGCGACAATATCTGAACATCTCAGATTCAAAAAATGAACAAGCGAAACCGACAGATGTGAGGAGATAATAACGTCTGACTCAATTTATGCAACATGCTCACCAAGTCCCAGGTTCACTCTTGCTTCGCCTCGCATGCCAATCACACGCCACTCCAAGCACAAAGCCATACCCTTCCGTTTTAGATGAATAAAAAGCCCACATCGAGCAAATGAGCTTTCAGGAAAATTCATTGGTCAAATGATTGCAACACCACAGCTGCCGACGACGACGACGACGAGTTCAAAGGTGCTTAGTACAGTCTCTGTGGCTTCCCATGGGTCGACTTCTACATCCACATTCTCCCTTCCCATTACCATCGACGATGAAGATTGGTGCTGTTAGCAGTCCCCTGAGTCTGCAATGCCGTCAAAAAGCGACTCATAGCCGGCATTGAAGGTTTTAGCGGCACCAGAGCGAGTATTAGTAAGTAAGTATTAGTAAGACTGCTCACCATCATCATCCATCACCCCACAATCTCGTCAAGTCAATAGACACACCATAAAGGTTAACAGGAGCGCAACAAAAATCAAACTATTGCAACACATGAAAGGTCAAACATAACACCACGCGACACTGACGAAACAAGCCAATGTGCTATTGGACGAGGTCTCGTCTACACAGAAGTATGAGCAGCAGTAGCGTAATCAATGCAGACAGGGTTCACCCCACTCTCCATGATCAGTGAGCAGAAACAAATACGCTTGCGATTTACTGCAGCGCAAACCGCCTTCCCACGTGCCGATATCCCATCGCATCACAAACATGATCACATCAAGAGCTGGCTGTCCACAAAATATTCAATCTTCAGTCAAAGAACAGCCTCAAACCTACTCTCAACTAGACAGTCAACCCCATAAACAGCTACTCGTTGAGAGTCCACTGGCGCATCCAGTCACCACCCGCATCACATGCATGCGGCAACCCTGATGTTCTGCCTTACACCCACCGTACACTCCTCGCCAACCCCCAGGCGGTAAATAACAATCACCGGCTTCTTCACTTCCATGCAATTACATTATTGCACGCCGATAAATCCAACACCTCTGGGACACCGCAATGCCATCCACATGCTACCACCGAAGCATCTCGATAGTGGAGGTGGCGATCCATTTTCCCCTGCAAGCAGACAAGCACCAACAGATATTCACCCTAGCAGACTTCTCACGCCCGTTCCATACCGTGGGAGGTGCAATTTACCAGTGACCTCCGTCAACTAATGGCCCTCAAAATTGAAGTCACTTTGTCTACTATCAATGGCCTTAACTTACAAGTGCGAACAATTCAAATCCCGTCTAGGCAACCACCTCAGGACTGCACTTCCAACCGAACAGACAAAAATCCACCGGCGCACCCACCTACTACCAACCACAGCACGAGCATTTGACAACCCAACTTCTTGCGCCACCTTGGCACTATGCTCCTCACCTACCGTTCCAAAATAAACAACATAACTAACCAAACCAAAAGCACGCAATTAAACATGGGGTAAGCTGCAAAGAGCAGGTGAGGCAAAATTTGATTGAATTTATTCAACAACTTGTCTGATAGCAAAGCATCTTACCAGTTGACTCTTCATTCTCCCTCGCGTTGCACGTTCAATCTCTTTCCCTCCCCATGCCTGCTCACCGCTTACAGCACATCCTACTTCGTCAAGGCCTATTGAATTTCACCAAACATTTAGAAATCACCCTCAAACAATCTATGATAAGAAAATAAAGGTTTCACAGGTATACACACCCGTCAAATCCACCTTATTCTTGCCAAAGCACTAAGCATGGCGCGGCTAACAATGGAACAAGTTTCAGTTCTAGAAGTGCAGTGCCTACAACCTGCTTTAAATTATCCCGTCAAAGTCCCATTGAAACCAACCCAATTCACGTTGCGCATGGGAACCCAGGTCACCTAACTCCAATGCACGATAGTCCACTGAGGCCTTCCATACAAACAGTTTCAGGTCTTCCAGACCCCATTCCTTTGTTTCTGGGTCAGAATCGGACACCAACACCTGCCGATGCCGACCCATGAGTAAGTGACTACTCATCTCACACACGCTGCGTTAAGAAAAGGTCGCCATAATAAAGACTAAGGCTTCAACCAGTGAAATAGAAGTTAATGAGCAATTGGAATGCGAAGTCTCCAACAAGTGCCATCTAATCCACCGAATGAGTGCCATAACAACTTGGACAATCCAGCTCTTGCCATGCGCTGATTGCAAAAAGATTGGTGATTGAGGGCAAAAGCAAAGTTCTGTTCAAAACCGCGTGCAGTAAAAATATTCCGTCTAAAAAACGTGATAACAATTCGTAAAATAAGATGCATTCTCACCTCCGCAGCGTCCAGAGCAATGGCAAAAGCGGAATCCGCATTTAGTTTTAGTCCATAATGCCTCCACGTTTATAACAAACGCCCCACCGAAGAAGGCAAACTTCTGTCGAATTCAAGGTTTGCAACGACTCCAACAAGAAGAAAAGCCAAATGCTTGTGCATTTTAACTGTATTCGACAAACTAGCCCACATCTTCCAAAAGCAATTACCAATAAATAACAAGCCACTCCAAGCACTGCCAGAATAATACTAATCAATCACCCAAACCATTGTGCAGCATATAAATTAACGCTGTTTTACGCTGTATTCAAAAACATGAACTTCAACGGTAACTTCATCTTTTTCGTGTTTAACTTGGGAAAAGCGTCCACATAGAACAATAAAATGAGTGCGCATGCGTAAAAAACGACTCCGAAACGGTATTGAAAATGAACAGAAAAACTTAAAAGGTCATAAAATTCTAAAATACCCTGCAGCCAAATCAAAATTCATCGCCACAAGGACAGCAAACAACTCGAAGCAAAGAAGACATCAATTTCACACGATAAATGCGAAGGGAACAAATAGTTCTGCAGCAAAAGACCATATACAAACTGCAACGCACTCGCACACCGATCCGTGATAATGTTGAGTTTAGCTATGCATTCAAACGCGCGGCATATTTGCACAAAAGATAACAGCTTTGCCTTGCATGACTGATTACAACCTTCAATTTTCAACATTCCTACAATTAGTTTGTTGCGAAACAGCACAGTCATTGCTATAGTTGATCCTGTATATGTTCTAGCAGCGCCGCTGGAAGAAAAGAAATTGCCTCTCTTCATTCCTATCTTAGACTCTGTCACAATGCGCTTCTTGCCTGTAATGACGGCTACGAGTGGTTAAGGCCAAGTAGCTTTTGGTTATTGCAAATTATTTAGCCCAGTAAGAAAACTGCGGATGAAAAATATATTTTGCCTATCTAGACCCGAGTATAGGCCGCCGTTTTCCAAGGTTGCGCATTTTCGAGCAACATTTGGTAAAACCCTAACGTTAAAACAACAATTATGAAGAAACGTGGCTTTTGTTCTGCGAATGGATTTGGTGTTTATCAGTGCTGCTCTTCATTTGCACTTTGCGTTAAAGGGAGCAGATATGTGAGTGTCCATTGTAAGGTCAGTTTAATTTTTCAATTTGTACTTGTGCAGAAGCAGTCAGCAGTGTAATTTCTATTTGGCCGCTTTTTACAGTATGATTACGTTCGCCGATCTGGTGCCCCTAGGTTCTTTTCAAATTAAACAGAGGGCGACTGTTCAGATTTTTCTTGTTGGTTACGCCTTCATTCGTACGCGCATCCAACAAGCTTTTGTACTATTCGGACGATTCAAAGGAATGTTTGTGGCTCTATAATGATTGTTATAGAAAGCCACAATACTAAGTCGAAGAACCCTTAAACTTGAATGCTTTAAGCACGGATAAATCTGCAGGGAGAAATTGGCAAATATTACAAAAAATGCTGGGTGTAGTTCCCTATGCCTCATTTTAGCCCTGGCGCGTCGATGAATTCGAATATGTGGATTTGTAGTTGTTCTGGTAGCTAAATGTGAAGGTTCGCTTACATGAAAACGGTTCATGATGTTTATTTTGCTTCAGTTCAGATAGACCTTTTTGACTTCAATGAAAAATGGGAGCAAGCAACTGTGTGCCGACTTTGTTGAATGAGTGTAGCACTTCGCCCTTTCTTGGGGCTTTAAACATACTTTAACGCGACTCATACATCTTTTCACTGAGTGTAAAAACTAGTAATGAAAGTCTCCAACGTTATGGTTAGAGACGATGCGTTATAATCTAGTCTCCGAGGTGCGAATGTGTAAATCCTTACTGTATTTTGCTCTGTTGTCTTACTTAAGCCTTTTATGTAGGGATTTAATTTCGGTCTGGGTAAATCCCATCCCGCCAAAGGCAGTTGGTAAATGCTGAAACAGGGTCGGAGGAGTTTCTGCATGAAGACGCCTTCTTCGTCTACTCGAGATGGTTTTGCTTCCTGTTTGTCAATCGCAAGGTTTAGGGAGAACGTCTCCTCTGTACGATGT
>CM010313.2:6740597-6761107 GCA_001923025.3 Taenia multiceps | reverse complement strand
CCATTCTGCGAAGGGAATCTGGCCTACTCCATTCGCCGTATCGGAATCGACGAGTCCAGAGTAAACGAGCAATAAAGCATTGCGACTGCAGTTTAATCAAATAAGTGGAAAGTTGACAGTGTCTTTGGAATGTGAGGTCGTGAAAATGAATCAATTCTACTTTCTCCTCATCTACCCATTTTCTCTTTTAAGCATTTCAAACACCTCGTATTTGCTGTTCACGCCAAAATGCTCCACTGATTTGCAATTTTATTTTGCGAAAAGGTCAACTTTTTGACTTTAGGAAATTTGGACTCGAGACTCAATTAACTCTCATTTTGCATTTCCACAGTTTGCTTTGTATTAACTACATTTGCCTTGCTCTAGCGTCCCATCGGTGCGACTTTTGGATCCTCTCAAGGTCGTCACCGTCCTCACCCTTAGAAGCAGAAGTTCTTCATCATACGGTGAAAAAAAAAGACAGTACAAACTGGCTTTTAGATAATTTGGCCAAATAAATTAACATCAGCTCTTCGGAGCAGTAACACTACGTGCTTTCAGCTCATGCGAAAATGCAACGCTATGCATTTATTTCGGAACTAATTTGCCCAAACCAACCATTATTGGGTTGCAAAAGCGAGTTGTTTTGTCAACAATCCACTGCTCACTTTAGCAATGCAAATACGTGGAATTTAGAACGTAGCTATTAGTTTTGTAGCTAGCACCTACCTCGCTTTACTTTTGTCTTGACAAGGACTTTACGCAAGTCCACCTTATGGAAAGGTATTTGAAGTGATTTTTGATTTGAAAACCCGATCACCTACTCAAATCGAAATGTGCGTTAGGCAGTTTTACCTATGCCCAAAGCCCAACATTGACAACTAGGTGGACGTCTCACAGCCCTGCCATCAAGGTGGTTGAAAGGTCAGCAGGCTAAAGTAACTTTTGGCAAAGATAAGACACGAAGAACTCCAGGTACACTAGCGAATACTACTAAAATTATTCAGCAAGCCAACCCCTGCAGTTGCCCAATGGTAATACTAGCCGTCGCATCTTCTTAAAAGTAGCGCGCACTGACAACAACATGGCAGCATTTTAGAGCCGCCCTATGAAGGAAAAGATACCACGAGTATACTCAAGCTGCATTCAGCCTTCTTGCCTTCTTGGTATACATGCTGCTGCAAAAAGTGGTTGGAAATATCTCGTCTTTTCCCAAGCACAACTCACCCTTTCAAACCCACTCACATACCCAGCTACCTGCAAGTCACACATTCTCTACCTTCCAAAGTCGTTCTCAAGGCCAAGTAGTAGCATTTCACCTTTCAACAAATCAAGACACACTCAACAGTGGAATTGAGAAACAAATCCAGACTATGCTTTAAAATGCACCCATCACATGTGCCAACAAACTGTTATCCAACAAAATAAGCACATTTCCACACCTGTTGAGGCAAAGTGTACCGCAGCCGTCACTTGGTCATGCAAATGAACCGCGTCTACGCAACAGAAAGTCTCCGTCGCCAATTCATACCCACGTACTGCAGTTCTCTCAGCGCTTCCCTTCCCCGAAGACGATAAGAGACATCATACTCAGGGAGAGTACATAGAAAAGTATTTAACATACCAGAGACACACTCCACGAACGTGCAGCGACGAGACAAATGAGTCGTCCTATCACCAAATTCCGTCATTCAACAAACCATCAACGAAATAAATGGAGGAGGAGGCGAGAAAGAATAGACGAGAGGGTTAGCTAGTGGGATTTGTGCTGGGTTCTCAACTCACCCTCTTCTTTACTCTCTTTCATTTTTCCTCCAGCCAAGTGTAGGAAGAGGGCACATTTGTCGTTGTGATTGTGTGTGTGCGTGTGCGTGTGTGTGTGTGATTGTTTCTTTTCTCGGTCAGTAAGTAGGTGGGCAGGTGGGCAGGCAGGCAGGCGGGCAAGCAGAGATGACTAATACACACAACGCAGGCACAGCAGCAATCGGTGGTATCATCGATCCGTTGAGATTCATCGATCCATTGGCTCATCGACCGACCGATCGACCAACCAACCAAACGAGTGCTCAGTGTGGATGAGTCAGTAATGAGGCCCGAATCTAGGCCATTCACACACTCACTCACTCACTCACTCACTCAATAACCTAACCGGTGGTAGGTTTTATTAACGTTGATCTGTGTGTGTGTGTGCGTGTGTGCGTGAGTGAATGAGTGGATGGAATGGAATGAGATGGTCGGGAAAAGGGAGAAGTGGCAGCAACACCATCAGTAGCAGCGCGGTTGCTAAGACTAAGATAGTAGGTACCAAGATGAGCAGACTGTGGGTATTACCGAACCACCTCAGCAAGAACTGCTTTGAGTGCGATGTGAAACATTGGTAGACACATGGAGGAAGAAACATTGCTTAGGGCCTAAGTCTCTGCTGTATCTTTTCGGCTACTTCTTCTTCTTCGTCGTCGTCTTCTACTCTTTTTCTTTTTCTTTTCCTCAGCAGGAATGGACGGACCCCTCTCTGCACTACCTCCTCCGACGGCATTTGGTGGCAATTCGCGGTTTGTGAACAATCTCTCTCTCTCTCCCTCTCTGCCCCTCCTCCTCCTTCCTCTCCTCACCATCCTCATCATTGACTTAGGAAAGTAAAATGCTCCTCTATTTGAACACTAATGCCCCCTCTCAGCCATTCTCTTTACCAATTGTCTTTGCGATAAAGAAGAAATAAAAGAATCTCATCTGATCAGCTAGCTCTGCATTACACGAGGGGAAGACACGGCCACGCCTTGTTGTGTGTCAATTTGTACATGACAGCGCTAGGCTGGTGGGAGGAGTGAGAGTTGAGGCAGTAGGCTACGTGATTTGAGGTGTGAAGGTAGAGCGTCGAAACATATGCAAAGAAGTGCTTAAATAATGGTAGGGAGAATAATAAGATAATGTTAGTGAAGCACGCGATTAATCGATTGGAGTAGTTGTAGTTGGGTGTTCTAATGCTGCAACGACGCGACAACCAGGCAGAGTGGAGACACGCAGCGCAGGTGTTGTTGTTGTTGTTGTTGTGAGGCCTCCGAATCTCATTCCCTTTCCATTACTCCCTACATGTTGTGAAGTGAAGGGTGTGCCCTCCTGCCTTATCAATTCAGCACCAGCGTTGGATAGGCGCTCCGACTACTCCTCCTCTACTTGACCTACTTCTTCGCTGACGCCAACGCCACCGCTAGAACTCAGCCTAAGGCCCGTGGCCCTACCACCACCACCACCACCACCACTGCTGCTGCTGCTGCTAAAAACGAGTAACTTGTGAGCCCGCCCAGTTGACAAAACACTCACTACCCAGCACCATTTCAGTAGTCTCGATATTCCACCTTACAGTTCAAACGTAAAAATTGGCAGGGTGATGCGTGAAATGAAGTCTTGCCCCGCCCCACACCGCCCCACACCGCCACAGCCTGCCTACTTCTTCCTCCTCCTCACGGGCAACCGACAATTTGACACAAGATGGGACTGCACTCAACAACTTCCCCTCAAATCCACTCCCAGCCCATTTGCTTGTTTGTTTGTGCACACTCCACCAAGTACCCATGACCACCAGCCTCACCGCTAGTAGCCCAGCAAACAGGACCCAAACAACACCAAATTCCTACTGCAGTCAGCACTTACCTGAGCGAACTAGACAGTGTCCTTTCAACGGAAAAATTCATCATCACCGCACCATTGCAGGTTGTTCCGCCTAAATAATCACGCTGACTGCAGTTACTTGATGTGACGAGTCAATCTCCTCTCAGAAACCAGAACACACAACCGCCTCTCAATACTTTTATTGCATTAAATACAAACAACAGGCCTGTCAACAATGATATGGTCATGTGGAACACACGCCACGCATACACGTGCCGCCAGGTGACGCAGAGAGAAGGAAGAAGTCCAACTAACGCGTAGAAACCGTATCTTCAGCAGGCTCAATCAATTCCCACAAATGCCAACGCATCCACCAACACCACATACCACCTGAAGGAGAACGCATCAATTCATTCTTCCACCACATGAAAGCACCACGCCTACATCTATATCGAAAATGGATGCATAAAATACCAAGAACATATACATGCTCCCAACTTGCCTTATAATTTGATTCCTTTTCAACTTCCACTGCAGTAGCCTCCAATCGACCGTCCTTCCCACGCATTCATGCACACACACTTATCGGCTGCAACTCAACTCCTACTAACTTCCACCGACACTGTAACCATTCATTTTCCTCACAGTCACACGCAGCGAAGTGAGAAGAAGACACTCACTCTTCACAATCACCGGCCCTCCATTTGAATGAGACCAAACGCATTGAAAAGCACCTACTCCTGAAAGAGAAGGAGCATGTATACGCCTCCAGTGCAGGAAAGCACCATAAAACTATCAAAAATGGGTTCACAAGATTACAACTATATACATACAATGCCAACTCACCTCTCAGTTGACAGTTTTCTTCCTCATTCATCCATCCACCCACTAGACTACAAACGTGCGTAGACGTCGAAACCACCAGCCTTTATTGCTATCTTGAGTGAGGAAAGAAAAGGCACTCACTTTTTGCTCATTATTGGCCCCTAACCACCAGTAAAACTGGCCAAGTTAATTAGCAGAATAGAAACAGCTACTTGCGCAGTAGGACACACCAAACACAAGTTTTTACACGGTCTTAAGTTCATCATTAACAATAAAGAATAATCATGGTAAAAACTTTCAGAAAAAAGCAAGGCTACACCTAAACGTGGACCAAATTACCTTTCAACAGTCCCATGTATCAACTTTGCCACAACCATCAAATTGGAGAATAAGTGCGATATACAAATTAACTGTGCACTAAACCTTTGTAAAATTATTTGATTCGTACATAGTTTGTATTACCGATTACTGAAATATAAGTTTTAAACGCTTTTCTTTTCCGGAAATTCATTGCTGATTTTCTCAGTTAGGCCTACTAAGTAATTTATCTCACCTGCAAATTTACTCCTCAAATTTAATGCTAGTTACAAAAAGTATAGCGTTAGCAGTAACTTTGATTGTGTTAAAAATTAGCAAAAATCAAAAGTTCGTTTGTTTTGTCGCGCAAAACTGGTCGGCAGACCGGTAACCGGTGTGCATTTTGGGACTATTGGTATCGGTTGCTGGTGCATTATTTACTGTAACAACTCGGAGAACCGGCAAGTATTAAGCAATTGCTTTGTTAGATTTAGGTTCTTAGCTGCTATTAGATCATTTAAGAGTAGATTATTTCTCCTTATGTGCTCCCGTTCTCGATTAGCCACAGAGGCTTCATAATGCGGCTTAAGGCGCTCGCTTTCCCAATATACTGCCTATCCACGTAATTATTTGGTGTTTTCTTATTGGCATTAGTTAATTGGTTGCTTTTGAATCTTTTAGGTGTCGGTGGGCTCCCCTTATACGCCTAATCGCTACGATACAGGCAAATGCTTCAGAATGTGACCGTTGAGACGTTTTGTTTTGCATACGTTTGGGTCTAATTGCGTTCAGTTGTTGGTGTATGATACTTTGGGCGATGAGGTATGGTTATTCTGACAATTTATTAGTTAGTTAGTTTTTTATTGACGGCGGATTCTGATTAATGAGTATTTATTTTGTGGAGGAGAGTTTTGACTGTACCAAGTGCTTAGCGCCTGCGTATTATTTTCGCTAATAGTTATTCATTATATGCCTTATTACGTATTTTCTTTGTCTACATAATCGCTAGATGGGGCATTGAAGGAGGTGGAGGTGGAGGAGGAGGCAGGGCTTCGGCTCCTTCCGAATGTTTGTGTTTTGTGAGCGAGAATGGAGGCATTATGAGGAGGCGGCAGTGGGTGCGAATTTCGCCCTTGCTATGGCTTGGCATATTTGCCAGGTAAGATTGGATCGCAATTAGTGAGTTGTTGGTGTCTTCTCTGCGCAGCGATAGATAGATTCTATGAGGGTTCCTTTATGGGTGGAAACATGTTTTTAGCACTCGTGCGCAGGTCTTTGCGCATTTTTTCGTGGCGTAAAGTGCGCCAGTTGCGATTTATAGTTATGTTGTTGTCATTATGTCCCCTATATGTCGACTGGCTTCTTTTCTACGCCCACATGCTGGTGTAGGGTCGAAGGCCACCTAATGTGACCGTTGGGAGGTTTTGTTTTCCCACTGCGAGGCCTACTCGCGTACATTTTCCATCGTATAATGGTTGGGGCGAGAAATGGCGATATTTTGGCAATTCGTCAATTACTTTGTTAGCCCTTTGAACGGTGCACTTGGGTTAGTAGGATTTAATGTCGTTAGGACACGTTTTAACCGTATTGGGTGCTTGGTGCCTAATCGCTAATTTCTTGCTAATAAGTATTCCTCGCATTTTTATGTCTCATTATTGTTATCATTTTTATTTCTTTTCTTTCTATTTAGGTGGTAGAATAGAGGCTGAAGAGGTATGTGCGGTTCCCGTGGGGACTTCTTCTTCTTTTCCTTGGCCTTCTTCGCCTTCTTCTTCGCCTTGGTCTTCGTCTTCGTCTTCGTCTCCCTCTCTTGCCAAGAAGGGCGACATTGTCTGGCCTCGCCGTCAATTCGCGCGTTCTTCGGTTAAGATTGGCTTGCTGTAAATAAGTGGTTGTTGCTGTTGTTGTCTTCCCTGCTTAACAGTGCATGCGGTGTGTATTCTGATTTTAGGTGGGGCATGTGCTTAGCACTTATCCGTGGGTAGGGCGTTTTTTCGCACTTTGCGTGTGTGTGTGTGTGTGTGTGGAAGGTGTTTCAGTTTCCTTGCAGTGATAGCCGTGGAGGGAGTGGACGAGGCGCGGGAAACTTAGTAATTGCTGTGCCCATCGGCTCGGGGGACGGTTATTGCTATTATTTGTGCTGGTGTGTTGCTGATGCGGGAGGTGTTGTGTAGGGCCTCAGTTTTGACAGTGTTGGTTGGTGTGTGAGTGAGTGACTGAGGTGAACCCGGAATGGGGGTGGGGAGGTTTTTGCGTAGGTCACTGCGTGGACTGTGCCCTGTAGCCAACCTGAGTGTTGGTTTGTTGAGGCGTTTCTGTCTCTTCTCGGTAGTTGTGTCTGCGGGCGTTAGTCTCGTAGCGCGTCAGAAATTTGCGCATCGTCCTGTTCATTGTTATTTTTTTTAACTTTTCGTCTTTTCGGACACTGCGGACTTACCGTGCCACTGGTGGCGGTGGGTGGTGTACAGCGTGTACTTGATTTTTAAACGCTCACCTTATGGAGTGGAGTAGGCCAAGGACTTCTAGTGCGGCAGTGGTCTGTACGTTTTGGTCTCCAGCTATGCTGCCTACCCGTCCCCTCTATAGCCACACCACTTGAGGCTATGGATTGTGATTGTTTTGGTAGATGTAGATGTGATTAATTCTTTTAACGAAGGATGATGAACCTCGGCTAGTAAGACGTAATTTGGTTACGAAGTATTTCTAACCTTCCTACGTGGTGGGTATTTACTTATTTATTTGATATTTTCTCACGAAAACCCCCTATTATATGCATATATGCAACTATATGTCCGCCTATCTGTTTCCCTGCTGGAGTAAACGTCGAAAAGTTGGTGCATTCACTGTGAAGGCTTGCTGTCTTCCAAGTGCGCTGCCTAATCGCGTTGACGTTTTCACCGCACAGCAGTTGTAGCGAGTGATGGAGATTGTTTTGGCTCTTGCTAAATGGTTTGCTATTTTAATGGGGAGTAGTTTTGACCGATGAGGCCGGCGCCTAACTTTTAAGGTGGGAATTTTCACCCACGCCAAGTACTCCCTCTTCGTTCATTCATTACCTCCTCACTACTAAGTGCCTATTCTATTTGTGGATGCTTGTTTGTCCGTTTCTCTTCCATGCACTTTTACGCTGGTGGTGTGGAAAAATGGGGTCGGTTAGTTGGGGTTGTTGTGGCGGTTGGAAGTGCAATTCTCGATGGTGTGTTGGCCTTCCTCCCAGCGTAGCAGTGTATGTATGAGGTGAGGTCTGACCGCAGCGACTGCGGGAACGTGGGCGCAGTTTCGGTGTGTGTTGGTGTTTGTTAGTTTGCTCAGCCCAGAGGCAAAGGAGTGGCCACTAGGGAGACTGAGAAGTGTTTTGCGGGAGGCTGTAGTAGTATTAGTGGTGGACTTCCGCTATCACGACTGCCGTGAAGGGGGTGGGGGGTTCTGTTTTCCGACCTTGAGGCTCCTACTCGCGTTCACTTTCCACTGTATGTATAATGCTTGAGGGGAGAAGTGGCGACTGTTTTGATAGTTCGTCAATTGGTTTGCTTGCCCTTTCGGCGGTGCATTTGGATTAGTAGGAGTGGATTTTGCTGAGAAGTGTTTCCACTTTACCGAGAGCTTGGTGCCCATTCGACGTGGATCGGTGACCATGCCTGCCTAGTGGCCTGCGGCTGGCTGACTTGGCTTCGACGCTAATCCTCGCTATTTTGTGGCAAGCATGGTTTCTGATTAAGACCGGCGGAGTTAGCCATCGTTTCGCCAGCCACGTTGGAGCCTTCTTTCTTTTTATTCATTTTACACTTGCATAATTCGCTCACATTCTCCTCTTGGGGAAGTTTCCACTTTGTTTGTTTGTTTGTCTCTTAATATATTCTTGTGTACAATTCGACCTGTTGCAGTCCTTACACCTATTTTATTTTACTTAAAATTTTTTAAAATGTAATGTAGGCAACTTAGTCTTGTTTTTACTAAAATACTGAATTTGGCTGAGAAGTGTTTTCGCTTTACCGAGCGCTTGGTGCCCATTCGCTATTTTCTTGCCAATAGTTAGTTGGTATTGGGACGTGATGTCGTTGAGAAGACCTGCAGCCCCACCATGTGCTTGGCATTTATGTGACGTACGTACGTATGTATGTGTGTATGTATGTATACATCCATTTGTCTGCTCCCCTCTCTACCTCCCCATGCATGGATGTAATTGTTGAAGTAAACGTTAAGTAGATGACCGCAGTTGCTGCCGAGTCTTTGTGTTGTGTGTTGGCACTGACAATTGACGCCGATGGCCGGGGAGTAGCGATGTCTACTTTCTATAGAGAACGATACCAATTGTACAGCCCTACTTACTGGGGTGTCGTCATTGCTTTGCTTCCATTTGGGGCCGAGGTGGGTGTGGAAGCTGAATGGACTGACGATGCCTAGTCACGTTTACTCTTTCACTGCACTGTATATATATGCCGTGAGATTGATGAGGGAGACTTTGTTTTGCGAGTTGTTAAATGCCTGCTTCTTCCTGTATTCTTTTTCTCATTCTTCAAACCATGCATTTTCATTTAGGTCTAATGTATTACGAGGAGGAGGAGGAGGAAGGAAGAGGAGGACCTTTGACGTAGCTGAGTACTTGGTTGTCCTCTCCCTCCTACTTGCATGCCTGAGGGTTCCTCTTACACCACCGACTGCATTGTGGTGGTCGACGCTGGAGGTTGACGACCAAGGGAATCGCCGAGGGGCGCTCTTGAGCCCCTTTGTTTCTTTTACCTCCTGTTGTATTGGGTAGGAAGACGCTTCGAGGTGCGCACTGACAGTGACAGTAGCTTCCCAGCTCTCCTCTGTGGTATTTTTGCAGATAATGTGTGTTTATTACATGTTTCGAAATGTACATTGTGTGTGCAGTTTTTTTATTGGATGAGATTCATGAAGAGAAGATGGACACGGGCAGGATATTGCCACGATTTCTCGTGCAAACAATTTCATATTTCTCACTTCGCCTGTGACGCGATTGAGCAAATCTCTTGCGATTAATAACGCTTGAAAGGAGAGGCCGATTTCTGGCCGACTAGTCATGTCTTGCGTATAATCGAACTCCGTTCCGGTTACTTTGCGCGATTTCGGACTGCGTTCTTCCGGATTTTACGTGACTTGGAAAAAATTGTTGGTTCTGCGAAAGCTTCTACTCTGTCGTTCTAGACACATACGGGGTTGTTTGCAACTATCACGACCAAATGTCGGGCCAACTTAAGGCGGTGAGTAGAATTGTGCTTGGGGTGTTTTATTGTGGTGTCACTTCATGTTTCGAGATCGGCCACGCTGAAAAGGAGCAAAACGTGCCCTCTAAAATTACGAAAAGGAAGTGGATGATGCTTTGGATTTCTTGGAATGTCATCGAGTGGGAAAGAAATGTTCTTGGGTGAGGGCAAGTACACAACTTCTCCTAGCCCAAGTTTCTTCCCCCTTAGTATGCGCCCCATCATGCTGACTCATATTATACTTATTGTAGAAGGCTCGGAAAAAGCAGGGCAAAAATCTGTCATGGATTTCTTAAATCATCACTGCTCAGATTAGACTGTACAATTTTGACTTAGCTATTCCTTCAAACTGCCCCTACCCCGTTTTTCTAAACTTGAGGATTGTTAAGGCCTGACCGAATGCATAGCAGACGCGCTGGTAGAATTGGACAATCTCAGAGTCATCGAAAGACGACGGATCTCCCGTGGCCATTTCTGCAAACATACAGCCCATAGACCGCAAGTCGGCGCCACAGTAACGGACAGCTTCGCCTGGCAGGATTTCTGGGGCAACGACCTACAACATTGTGAGATCAGTCAGACCAATTTTTGCGAATGTTGATGCAAGCAGAAACTACATTGTGGTACTGTGAATCCGCTTCATTTTGGGCAAAACGTATTGTTCCGCGCACAACAGACTAGAGAATAAATGGGAACACACGAGACGGATCCCCGATTGAAGCAGTTGTACTGCACCTTAGACGTCTCAACTTAAATGCTCTAGTCGTTGATCAAAGGCACAGATCGTACAAAAAGAAATACGTTCTCTTTCCACTTTCCCTGAGAGCAGTCGAAGGGATATCCTGGTCAAAATGCTCGAGTATGATTCGCTTCAAGGCCTTCAGCTGTCCCGACTTCAGACAGTGACACTTGTAAACAAACCCGTGTGCGTCTAGAATATTGGAGTGATTATCTTCGCCAAAGAAACCAACCTCCACATCCATATGGTCAAGTCCACGAGCAAGAACCACCAGGAGCCCCACGTGAACCCGCGTCACTCCATGCCCTGCAGACAGTTAGCCGCAGCATCCCAGGATTGCACCCCTTCAAGCTACACCCCAAAATCAAGTGAGCCATCCTCCCATGCTTACTGTTTGCCCCCAGCCGACCCATTTGTTTCGCTTGCCCCAAGTAGTCCAAAGGGACATTCACGCAGTTGGATTAATAAAAATTGTGACTTTCCTCGTCCTTTGTTACGAGATTGGGGTCGTATCCCCGTCTACACAATTACGGTCAGTAGAAAAGACGGTAGTAAAAGGGCAGAGGCACTGAAGAATTGTGAAGGCCAAGAAAGCTAGACAATGAAATTTGTGTTCAGAGCTGGCGTGAGTCGTGATGCTAGGTGCCCGAGGCACCTCTTTTAGCGAGGCTCTCCTGAGGCCGTAGCCACACCAAGGACAGGAGGATGACCTGTGCGCACAGCTGACTCGCATTACCGATAGCGAGGGAGAAGAGCCTCGCGAGTTGCTGCTTGAGGATGCTAACATCGTTCCATGGCAGGGCATTGGACTGGACGAACAAGTATTGCCAGACATACGATGTGGCATAAGTATTTTTAGGTAACTACTAAATTGCCAGACCACATATAATCACGGACATGAATGTGCACAGAGCCTTTGAATGATGTACAAAAAATGTACCGAGAGTAAATGGTCAAAGTCAGACTGAGGTGGTGGATCCTCTTCTCTCGGTTCCCACCACCCCGTTCATCGTTACGTAGACACCGAGTCCAGAGGGTACAGTTGCGATGGTGGTCACTGAAAAGGACAAAGGGAAAAATGGACTTAAAAACAGCCGCTAAAGCCGAGTGGGTGGGAAAGACGCATGGATCTGAAAAAGCGACATAGCTAACGCGGAGGGCAGCCATCGTACAGGTTTGCTTTTGCAACAGCTAAGGCTGCAAATGAAAGGTCAGAACCAGCAAACGGCTATCTCGAAGGCATCGAGGAAAATATTTGATCGCTTATGTCGCAATCTACGACACCATGGACTTGAACAATCTATGGATTGCAAGCGTGTAGGAGAAAAGTGAAAAACGGCTAAATGAAACAAAGTAGCCTTAGTAACAGTCGTTTGTCTCTACATGTACCCCGAGGTAACTAAGACTTGGAAGAGTGAGTAGGCCAACAAACGAATGATAGGCAAGAAACGGATGGGCGGATGGACTAATGGACGGATGGTTAGTGGGACAGGGCGATTTGGTTTTACATTTTTATCAGGGAAAGAAAATCTTTCCCAGAGGATATTTTGTGGAACCAGGGATAATCCCAGACCTGTCTTCCTCAACCAAGCAAAAACAACTCAAATCACCGTTAAAGCACCAAATACTCCGCTTGGCTTTAAGAGATGAGTTGGGCTGGATGAGTTGATCTTCCTCAGAAATGGTTCCCTCATCAGTGGCATAACAACTATAGCACATTTACACCATTGCCAGCTTCGAAGAGAACTTCAAAGCACCAAGACCATGTTTCGAAAGTTCCATTCCAGAGGTTACAATTTTCAGTCTACACCAAAAGCCACCGCAATGGGATAAAATTTACACTACTAAGAAGCCAAATTTAATGGTTTCCTATTTTAGCGTCAAATCATCTAGAATGGCGCAGTAGCAGTACATGAGCCCGACTACTTTTGTGCTTCATTCTCCGTGGTGTAGATTCAATTAATCCTGAAGGATATCCACTTCAGTCATCATTCTGGCTAGATGCAAGAGTGAGTACCCGGGCAACCCTAAGATCGAGGACATGTCTCATGATCACTCCCGCAAAAAGGAGGTTACGGACGACTGATTTGATCTCGTCCCAATAACCACCGCCCAACTTGGAGACCTCCTCCCACATATTGACTGGCCACGCCTTTTCGAGCAGAGACCGAAGTATTTTCTTGCTCGAGCGTAATAAAAAGCATACCCATGATCTCATGCTAAACGAACCAATCGGTTTTGTCGTAAATACCAAATCTCAATAAAGTTGTCTCACCTCTGATGGAGTGGCAACGTCTGAGTTGTAAGCAACCATACATCGTGGAGAGCAGCAGAAACGTTTGTCGCCAGTCTTCAGATGTGCGAAGTCTATGCTAAATTAGTGTCCAAGCGTGGTCGTTTGAACATGGAGCGGTACGCATTTCAGATCTGTAAGATGATGTGTGAGGGTACGGTTTGGGAATAACCCATCATGAAATGTCCATTCGTCTCACAAATGTGGCAACGCAAGACATCCCTCAAGTTCTCCACAGGTTACTCTTCTAGACGGTCGGTCAGTTAGCAAACTACCTTACACACGGCATCCTCTTACAACGCATATTTAAGAAATGTAAAATGGCTCGTGGTCTACTACTTCTGCTGCCTGTCACCTGATGATCTATGACGTCCAGGTTGTACCCATATGCCCAGTCTCTACCATGGCAGCTCCTCCAGTGCCAATGTAGGGTTGAACCAGTCGTCCCACCATCACTCGCGTTAGACATCGCTCTATTCCCTCTTGACACGGTGATCCTCAGTAGCATCAGCCAAACCAGACAAGTAAGTCATTTTTACTAGAACAAAAGCCTTTCCAAACGGATGCCTTCTGAGTGATGCAAGATCACCACAAACTCTTTCAAGCCTTGAGTATAAGCAATACATTTTACTGCTAATTACCTCGCCTTCTCGGGAAATGAAACAAAAATTCACCAAAGCTGGCGACCACTTCACCCTAGTGGAGTAGGCAAGCTCAAACATTATTTCAACCATCACGATTTGGGGATTCAAACTGAGACCAGTGGGGTATATGACATTGATATTGCACAGACGTTCTACAAGCCTTAATAAGTAATTGGAATGAGCTTCATCTACAATCGCACAAAATCATTTGGCTATCTCATGCATTCTCAAGCTCATGCAAGTTGCCAGCGCCAAATATACAAATAGTAGGTGAGATGACGTTGGTGGAGTTTGACATTTTAAATCCATCAAAGACGCCTGGCAACGACCAAGAATAGCTCGCATGTGGTAGACAAACCGGATTCGCGAATTTCCAACAACAGACCTCATCGTAGCTACGACGTAAATTAGCAACGACTACCACTAAAAAGTATTTAATTGCGAGATGCAAGCTAGATAAGAAATTCTACCAAACTACTCGTTGGGTTGGCTAAACAACCTCGATGCAAACTATCATTTCGCCTAATAAACCTTCCAGCAGTCTTGATGGCACGAAACCATAGCAAAAAAAATCATTAATGCAAAAAGGTGGCACACCAAAGGGTGGTCTCCCAGTACATCGCCGAACCCTGAGATAAATTCATAGCATTAACAAAGGGAAATTTGAAGCCATATCTAAGTAACGGCAACTAAGACCTTCACACATTTTGGCTAAATTAAAAGAAGTAGCAAAAGGTAGTTGAAAGTAAGTTCGATCAAAGTGCAACAGGGAGGAGAATACTTGCATTTCGGACAAGCGGACAGAGCCTCAAACTCCTCGACCCTTCCCTCCTCAAGCATCAATGAGCAGCAAGAACCACTTGTACGCAAATTTTGCCATCTCCATATGCTGACTCGGCTCGCCACCTCCAGCGTCGGGGCTCTCGATATCACACAACCGATTACATCATCCACAGGCACCAAGGGAGCAGCAGCGAGCAAAACCATCAGCCGCAGCAGTCTTGGTCGACCACTCAAAGGCGTTTTAGACTCGTGTCACCTACACCAGAAAGCAAAAGAAGAGGTACTACGTTAGCAAGTGGATGTTATCACGGCGATGGGAAATTGGTAGAATAGACCCACAGAGAGATGCGCGCCTGAAGACGCAGCAGTTGTGCGCATCCATGCAGGTGACGTCGGCTGCGGACTTTGTGCGATACTGCGACAGGTAAGGATACAGAGATGTCGAAGCGATTGTCGACAACCACGTGATGAGAGTAACGCAGCAAGGGTCTGGAGGTAACATTGAGGTTACGGCAAAGTTAAAATGATAATTAATGGGGCGCCGAGGCATCAGGGGAAATTGAGGGGTAGGTAAGTGAAAATTTTCACAACAAGACATCTAAAAAGGTCTAAAACTTCAAGTCCATGGACAATGACCGAAAACCAACCAGAAATTAACACTTGAAAATTAAACGTCATGAAGGATTCAACGTTTCTGTACAAAACACCTCACCGACACTGCTGAACCCATGACACAGGCTGTCTAAACCTTCACACTGAATATAGCACCTAGCTCTCTTAATCCTGTAACCGTGACGTTAACAGCACTTAACCCACCGAATTATAATAAACCAACGAGGAACAAAAGTCACAGACTCACTTGCGAAAATCAGAGTACCAAACACTAGTGACGTTGGTGGCAAGAATTCAGCGCTTACAGCCTCCCACCAGGTGGCAGAATCCCTAGAGTCACAGCTACACCCACAGCGCAGAAAAGGGACAAAAGAGGGAGTTCATTTTGTGGTTCCGGGAGCTCCACTGAAGATGCAACCTTTCGAACGATCCTATCCACGCACATGCCCTTTACCATGAGACTGCAGTTTACCGCTATGTAGAGGTAGCAATGAATGAGGCACAGGCCATATTGGACGGCAAAGTCTTGATAAAATAGTACAGGCTCTTAGGGTGCTCAAAAACTGAGAAATGGGGCAGAAACATGTCCTGGAGACATCAAAATAATGACTTCACGCGCAAACGCTGTCAGTCCTGTCACTAGCACAGCCGCCATCGTCTTGCCATTGACTGGCGTGAATGAAATCAAAGCGAAATAGTGGACAATCCAACTACTTGGTATCTTGAAGCCCCAACGATTCATTCTTGATTATTTTAACTATTTTCGGCGCTTTGACAAGGTAACCTTCATTCTTTAAACTCCTGCTCATATTAATTCCTCCACTTTGTGAAAATTAGTGCTATGTACGGAGGCCATCCTTCCATCGACTAAACCACAAACACAAATTAATCCTGCAACGTGACATTCAATGAAAGAGCCTATAACGACTGTTCTGCCACCGAGAGCTCACATTTCAGGTAAGGAAACGTGCTCAAGGCCGAAATGAGAGCAGCGACTCACATCACATCACTCCTGGATTAACTGTCGAATTCCTCTGGTAAGTTTATTCATGTGTGTGATATGGAAGCCAAACATGAAACTTTCCCGCATAAATTCGGTATATTTCTGAAAAGCTGGTAAAGAACACAAGACATTACCTCTGAGTGGCCCAAGCAGTTTCAAATGTCCTCAAGTAATGAGCCATCAGTTAGATAGACGTGTTCCCGCACACGAATAAAACGACAGTGACAAGCAATACAGAAGTACAAAGCACGGCCCTCATCACAATTTGAAACAAAGCTGAGAACCATCAGAACCACAGACACCACCCACTATGCCAAAACAGCGAGCAGGCTAAATGAACGCGACCCATATCTGCACATGATTGAATCTACCAATGGAAGTCGAGTATTCAAACGGGCATTACAGAACCCTTAAATACAGCATGTCTCATAATTGCTATCACAAAATATGCTAGTTGTGCCACGTACTGTACACTAGATGAACGAAATCCTCAACAAATAATCGCGCCTCTGGACCTGTGAGTGTCAAGTGCAAATAAAGCCAAAAGCGAAGACACCGAAGACGCCCAGTCCTCCATAAACCCCTAAGTCCATTCCAGGCTTACCAATGCGAATAAAACCAGTCGTTTGTCACAAAATTTGCTAACGCATTTTGACTCTAATTATAAGTTTGGTGGCATGCATATAAGGCAATTTTGAAGGCAATTGTCAGAGTTAGCAAGTCGGAAATTGGTTTAACAAGGGAACATGCATTTTAAGCTTCGTGCAATCGAACCTATAACTCAAATTAAAAATTGACTATCATATGCGTAGCGTCCCGAGACTCCCTTTAAGGTAAAGGAAGGCAAAGTACTGGGGTAGAATACATGTATTCTGGAAACAGAGGGCTTGGGGGCTGTTTCACGGCCCAAAGGCCGACCAACCGGCTCAGCACAATATGACCACCCAAGTTACCGAAACCGGCAGTTCGAACAAACAAGTACTACACAGCCCCTCCCTTCGTTTGAGCATCGTCCCCGACGCTGCCCGTGGTCAGCCTCCCGCGTCATCCATCACAACGTAATCAGTGCTGCGAGAAGCGCCCACGAGCTAACTGTCCCAGTCGTCGAGATTCGAACGCATGTGTTCTGTAGTGCCATCAATTCCACATAGCACTCAGTGTAGCAAATGTGCGCTTCTTGGCCCTCCTCTTGCACGACAATGGGATCCAGGAAGATGGAGGTACAAATCCAAGTTTTCGAAATGGGTCGAGACACCACAACACACATTGCGATTCCAGGAAAGGGTGCTTGACCACTACGTCGCTGATCCTCCTTGGCAGTTCCACTGGACTTGGAGTTCTAGGCTAGTGCCGCTTCAGTTGTTAATAGCTTCCTTGTCGAACACGAAGGCGAGGGAGGTGCCGAAGCTGGACGTCGATCTCGGCTCTTCTGTTATGAGATACCAGAGTTCTCCCATCCATAGCACATGCACTTCTTTCACGCTGCTAAAATTTGCCAGAAGCGGCATGGAGCAGATAAAATCCATCAAAGTCGGGTACGCTTTCCGCTGCACCAATGTAGCGTCCCGAGGCTCCCTTTAAGGTAAAGGAAGGCAAAGTACTGGGGTAGAATACATGTATTCTGGAAACGGAGGGCTTGGGGGCTGTTTCACGGCCCAAGGCCGACCACCGCTCAGCACATATGACCACCCAAGTCACCGAAACCGGCAGTTCGAACAAACAAAGTGTTACATCCAGTCTTCCATGAAAGGCAGTAGCTTGAACCTATTGGCGAATCCGGATCGCTCTGCTTTACCATGCTCCGTCACTCCTCGGTACAGTGAATCGCAGCATCGTAACATCTACCCTCTCAGTATCTTTTGAACCGTATAGCAGCTATCATGTGTGTACAGCTATGCGCACATGGGCACAAATTTGGTTGCAGTGCAGTTCGAAGATACCCACTTGCCTCAATACCATTAGGCATAAAGTGCCAGTGAAGTCTCCTTCTTTCGCCTTCGAGATCGCACTAATTACTAACGCAGATCAGGTAGTATCAATATTTACCTCTCTTTGATGCATCCACACGGCTCTGGTTATCCACCCATTTGTGCCCCACTAACTCTCAACCGGGACAATCTGTTCTACAGTTCCACTCTAACGCTTTCTTAGAGGCTGAGTCAAAGCACTAAAACCACCCAAGCACCACAAGCATATATTTTGTAGTGCTATGTTCGGACCGCCGGTTTAGGTCACTCGGGTGACCACATTGTTTCCGCCCGCTTCGCTGGTCTGCGGGCCACGTTAGCAGCCCTAACCCCTCTGTCTCACAATATAAGCTTTCTGCCCTAGTACTATGCCTTCGTTTACCTTCGAAAGTCGACTTTTCACGGAACTATGCAGGATTCTCGGAATTGCGGAGACACGCACGACAACAGGGCACCCACAAGGCAACGGTCAGGTAGAAAAAACAAACCGCACTCTGTAGGACGCTGAAGGCGTTTACCAAGGGGCCGAAGCCAGAAGACTGGATTTGATCCTGGGACGCGCCCTGCTAGCGTATAAAGCACAGTTTAACGCGTCAACGTGTGTTTCCTTCAATGCTCACGGACGCGAAATGAGAGCTTATCCCCATCTTATCCCGAGCAAGAACGACACCCGACAATGTGCCGGATTACGTTCTGCGCCTAAAAGAAGGGATAAGAAAGACGTTCAATTTGGCTCGACGGCACCTATAACGGCTTAATAGTAGACAAAGAGGTCTACGACAAGCGCAGCCGACCCAACACCTACCACGAAGGATTCGTCCAGAAATACAAGCCAATTCCTCCACCTGGAACCCATCGAAAATTTTACCACCCTTGGAGCAAAGATCCCTTCCGCGTAGTGAAAATTCTCTCTCCCACGTACTACCTCGTTCGAAACGCGGAATTTCGCACTCAACAATTACAGTCCACTATAATAAGATGCGACCACTTACAAAGTCTCTTCCGCCGGTCGGATATGAGGACGAAGTTACGGAATATGTGGAGAAGGAAAACCGCCCGATGGCATAAATAAACCAATGAGCGAGAGCGGCACTGGGGACGGTGCTCGAAAAAGGAAGGGGCTGTGTAATGATGTTGGTGTTTTATATGCGCGTCCGAGACTTCCTTCGAATTTAAAGCATAGCACTTGGCAGAGTACATACTCTGGAAACACAGGGATTGGGGCAGTTGGCACGGCTTGGCGTCTGGCAAACCGCTAGTACAACTTGGCCACCCAAGCAACAGGAAACAGCGTTCCAAACTAAGTGTTGCAGTCCTCATCTTACTAAGTCAATTTTCTTGAATATTTGCCGATTTTATCTGCCTTTTAAATACATGCTCCTATGTATACAGTCTTAGCTTCCGCTTTTAACATAAATATTCATGCTTATATTCGCTATGTATGCACATTTTTCTGGAATTGCGGTTGTTTTGTCAAATGCTAATTACAAGTCAGCTAAACCAAACAGTTTATTAGTAGTTTGTAAAGACCAAGCTAGTCGCGGCCCTTTGAGTTTTGTTTGCTCGTGAGTTTGGGTAGTTTTTAACGAGCGCGTATACTCGCTTGAGGCTTTTCTTGCATCAATTTTGGCAAATCCTAGTGTACGCTTCACTGCTTATTGGTATGAACGATGTTGTTAACCCTTATTTTTGGGGAGGTGTATGTTTCCAGTGGAGTGCCCTATGCTAAAAGGGAGTCTTCACCTAGCAGCATTGGATGTGTATCTAGTCTTGCGTATTGCTTTACGAATTCTGCAGGTTGGAATGGATTTTAGCTTGCTGACTTTTGTCACCTTTTTATTGGTTGTTGGTAGTCCTTTCATACTTAATGCTTGGTGAAATGTCGGTTATTTCATTGCTGCGATTTTCATGTTGGTAGGATAGATATCAGGGACATGGGGCACTTTGCAATATAATTGCTTGTTAACTTTGTGACCTTGGTTTTATGGTGGTGGTATCTTTGCAAAACGTGTTATGCAGGGCCCAAATAGTTATTGAATCGTGGGTTCATCATTGATATGAGTTGCTGTTAGGAGCAGATCCAGAGCAAAAGCCTGGTTACAGTGAGACCTGCAACTCCTTGTTTGGGGATGCTTGTCTTAATACGCAGATTGCCCTTGTGGGCGTTTTAAATGTTTCCATTTTTGAGGTTTTTTGTTGCTTAGACTTGCGTTTTTTGGTTTGCTGTGTGCTCAATTTCACTTCCTGGCCTTTCTTTTCTCCCCTTTTAAGCATCATGAACTCACAATGATGGCGGAATTACATTTGAAGATCCTGTGGAATGGTAGACTGTGCGTGATTCTCGAGTCACCTGGGCAGACGTCTCCCTGGTTCTGCGATATGTGTCATATTGTGGACGATACCGGTGTGTTTAATGGCATTGCGATAGGCTTCACCTCGTTTGGCACAAACATTGGGCAGTTGCATGGGTGCAAGCTGGAGTGTCGAGACGAGTGCGAGATAGAGTTGGCATGGCAGGAGAGCTCACTGTC
>CM010313.2:6712715-6740497 GCA_001923025.3 Taenia multiceps | reverse complement strand
TAATCCGCTAAAATTGGGTTCATCGGCAATTTCAGTAGCTCGAATCGACGCCTAGTTCCGATAATTTTTTTAGATTGAGCTCTTGTATGCGGTATGCGTCCGTGTTCGTCATAATTACGTAGATTACTAATAATATCCTGGCGGGTTATATCTGTAGTTTTCTAAGCATAAATTTTTCAGCTAAAATTTCAGCGCCCTGTTTCAATTTCGCCGCCTTTTCTTCTCTTAAGTGCCATAGCTCTCCAGTCAGTTTATAATTCTGTTGACGTTAAAACCATGTTTCTGCTCCTTCGGGAACCTTCGTATGCGGATTGGCAGGCATTGGAATTTTCATGGGTGTTTGCATTGCAAAATTTGCGGTTTAAATTGCACAGGTAAATAGTATTGACCTGCAGGTGGATTTTTTACAATCTGGGCTTGCTAAAATTGCAGAATTTGCATATTTGTTGCAATTTCGCTCATATCTTCTGTTTTAACTTCAGTGGCATGTTGTTCCATTTGAAATGGATTATCATAACCTTCATTTTCATTGCAAATTGAATTTTCTTAATCTTCAGTATTATGACCCATATTGCGTCCAATATTAACTAGCTGTCTTATTCCTTCTGCAGCTGCTGAAGCAATTGCAGAAGCACCAAGAGAGGCAGCTGCAGATGCAATGGCTGTAACTGTAGGAATAAATCCAGCGGCTATTGCACTTGATAAAGCTGCAAAAGGAATTCCTAGTGCTGCTCCAATAGCGAAGCCGGTCCCTGCCCATTTGGCATCTTCTTGTTTAATAAACATTGATCTGTCTTCATCTTTCGTTTTTTCGGTAGGTTTATTTTCTGATTTGATGAATGGCTCCTCTTCTTTTCAGATTTGTAAAACGGACACCAATTGTTATTGTAGCGTCCAGAGGCTCCCCTTAAAGTAAAAGAAGGCGCAGTACTAGGGCAGAATATACATATTCCGGGAACAGAGGGCTTGGGGGCTGTTTTCACGGCCCAAAGGCCGACCAACCGGCTAGAACAAGATGGCCACCCAAGTGACCTATACCGGTAGTTCAAACAAACAAAGTATTACACAGCCCCTCTCTTCTTCCAAGCATCGTCTTCGACGCTCCCCTTCGTCCACCTCCCGTGTCAGCCATCACAACGTAATCAGTGCTGTGAGAAGCACCCACGAGCTAACCGTCCAAGTCGTCGAGGTTCGAACGCATGTGTTCCTGTAGTGCCATCCATTCCGCGTAGCACTCAGTGCAGTAAATGCACGCCTCTTGGCCCTCCTCTGGGCTTGGAGTCCACGGCTAGTGTCGCTTCAGTTGTTAATAGCTTTCCTGTCGAACACGAGGGCGAGGGAGATGTCGAAGATGACGTCGACCTCGATCCTTCTGTTACGAGATACCCAAGGTTCTCCCCTCCGTAGCACATGTACTTCTTTCACAACGCCAACGTTTGCCAGAAGCGGCATGGAGCAGGATAAAATCCATCAGAGTCGGGTCCGCTTTCCGCTGCCACCAATGTAGCGTCCCGAGGCTTCCCTTAAAGTAAAAGAAGGCGCAGTACTAGGGCAGAATATATATATTCCGGGAACAGAGGACTTAAAGGCTGTTAGCACGGCCCGGAGGCCGACCAACCGGCTAGGACAAGATGGCCACCCAAGTGACCTAAACCGGTAGTTCGAACAAACAAAGTATTGCAGTTATCTTTTGATTTTTCGATTTCCGATGGTGGCACATGCTTTTGTGGGAGAAAACGTAATCAGAACACAGAGTGACAACTCCTATAAGTATGTCATTAACTGCAAGCATTCCATTGTTATAATTAACTATTTCTAAATATGGCGATCCCAAATATAGTTCCGATACAAGACGTCCGTCCTCGAAGACAGAAAGCATCATAATAAATTTATTTGATAAATCCATCGAAAAATACAGTTTTATAAGTTTTTTCCACCAATCACATTTTCGTATGTTTTCAATGGAATACTATTATTGTCCATATAATCGCCTCGCTTGGTGGAAAATACTTGTTCAGGGAATGAAGGGAAAAGAACTTCCAATTCAGTTTCAACAACAACATTGCCATATAGGAATATAATTTCCGCATTAGTAGCAAAACTCCGTTGAAATGGCATTTGTAGGATAACCATTTGACTATCGGGTCCTGGTGGTTGAAAAGTTTTATTTTTGTCTCCCATATACGATGCTGAACCATAATCAGCTTTGAATGTAGACGTCTTGTAGAAATAGCGGAATTGAGGATTGGGAATACTAGTTTCATAACGATATTCCTCTGTAGGTCCAACAGTTCTTACAATGGGCATGTCCATGACATTCATGTCCAAAATGTAAAATCCACCGCGACATTGCATTGTTCTAAACACGTCTACTCCTGTTGTTGGACGTACTCCATCAGAAAAACCATCTTTGCTAATGCCAATTAGCATATAGTTAGAACTGTCAATTTGAAATTTGTCCACGGATTTTATTCCTCCGGTTGCTTGTAATCGGCTTATTTTAATGTGCGCTTTTCTAAATGAAATAAACGGATAGGACGAATTCCATTTTGGATTTGGCACTGTTTCATTTGCTTGAAGATTGTATTTAGGAACAAAGAGTTCCATAAATGTGGTGTTTAGAACAAATGCAGCAGCTCTGTTTTCTTGAGCTTTTTCGTCAAATGAACCTAATATTGTTACCATGTAACGATTTTGGAAAGTCACACCATGTCCTGTGTTGCCCAGTGTTAATAATTTTCCAAATTGAATCGATGGAGTGGACATAGCAGTGGTTTTATTTTCCATTCCTCCTACGGTTTTCACACCGCTATTTTCCCGGGCTAAAACCTTCTCCTCGGGCACTGGTTCATCCTTATCGTCGTCGCCCACATATTTATGGACGGCATTTATTCAAACAAATCCAAATTTTTTAAATAACGCCAACAAATGGCATGTACACAAATGTGTCGGTGGTTCTTCTATACTACCAATTACAAGATAAGATGATATTTGACATGTAAAATTACACTGTACAATTCTTGTTTGTAAAGCCTCTCTGTCTGCACTAGCTAGCCGAGCTCCCAAATCTTTGTTTGTCGTCACAAGTATTGGTATTCTTTCCAGCCATTGCTTGGCGCCATATTTAACGTCGATTTCTATATCTGTTCCTCCAAGCAATAATTTAAACTCATCCTTAGTAGTCATTGTTTTTCGAGGTTCTTCCATAAGCGCTACTGTTTTATGCAGTAAATGGTCGAATTGGAAGGCACTTTGATCTCCTCTACGCGTAATAGTTGCGACCTAAATTATTATTTAAAATAAATAATAACTTACTCGAAGAGGAACCGTAATTAATCCTGCTAATAGAGATTTTCCAGTATTAGTCATGCCACATAAACATAACGTGTTAACTTTATCTCTTCTGCAATCCATGATATCAATTATATCTTACAGAAATCTTGATACTGATATATTACTGCATAAGAACATCTTTTCAAGCCATTGGCAGCCACTTTCCAATGTTTGCAGTTGCATTGGATTCTTGCATTTGTGTTTTAATACTTGCTTACAGTGATTATTCGTTCCGGAAGTGAATATATTTCATTGCCATCTCATATCAATTCATGCCCATTGGGGCATTCATCTCTACCGCCTCGTCTGCCAAAAATTTACGAAATATTTCTTCAAGACGTGTTATGTCCCGCCTTCATATTTCGTCTCGAAGATCGGCATAGTTGGATTTTCTATTACCAAACTTCAATTGCATCTTTTGGCTTATTTTATCACGACGATCCTTGGAAGCAGTACAAGAATTCTCTGCTAATCTTGATGGCATCGTTTGTACAAGTCGATAGGGATCTTGCAATTCGTTACCAACTAATACCAAATCTTTCTCCCCTCAAGTATTGTAGCTTACGAATGGAATCCCCAAAATTTTGTTTAGATAGTCGTTGACTATACCATTCTGTCATTGAAATATTAAAATCAGCTGCAATTCTGTCGAATTTTCTGCTCGAATACGTATGCGATGAAGAAAACAATGTGCGTGCATAATCATCATGGATAACATGTATGCAAAAAGTCTTCTTAGGTAAATGTTGCCAATTTTCAAGATTGCCATATAGTAGTAAATTGATCGACAATAATTTTCTAAAACTCTTTTTTGAGAAAGCGCCAGGTTTGAGATACTATGTTGCGGAGCCAAGCTAAAAATAATAATTACTTATGTTTTTCAGTAACAAGCAATTATCTAGCCCTCCCTCATTGGACCAATTCGATAAATCGAAAGGTGATATAAATTTCTTTAGTGAAAATCAGTTGAAAAGTTAAAAGAGATGGTATAAGTTTAAAAGAGTTTATTGTATTTTCAAATATGTCAAAAAATATTTCATTGAGATATGTTAGAGACAGGAAGTTTAGCTTTGCATTCATCGATTTACCTCACGTGAGCAGAGAGCTGTTGATTAGAGAGACGAAATTGGGCATTTTTTTGTCGCATTTTTTCCATATTTTTTCTGCTGCTCTGCTGTCACTTATCTACTGTACTTTTTTATTTATCTTTTTTTGATTCTGCTTTATTTGCGGTGCGGCAACTGCGAATTATTTTCTTTTTATCCTTTTTACCTCATATATGCGCTTCTTCGCTTTGTGATTTTTTGAAGTCAACCGCTCTTTTCAATAATTTATCCATATTCCTTAACAAGCACCTTTGCTTCCGATGATAATTTATCCTTTTCTTTACGACATTATTTTGAGTTACACATCACGCTGCACATATATGCAGTCTCCACGCACATTTTGATGTGACATCTGATGCGTGATGCATACTGCTTTTAGGAGGAAAATACACCCTCTCTTTGTTTATTGTCCTTCCCCTATTTTTTCATGGTTACTGCGGATCGTTGAGCTGCGGCAGATGAGCTTTAGTACGACTCTCTCATCGCTTTAGCTGTGACCCTCTACGATTTGACAATCCTTACCTCTCTGCCTTGTGGATATATTAATTTTGCGAAATTTAATCGCTGTATTAAGTGGTTGAAATAAATAGAATGGCAACGGCGGGATTTGGACTCGCTTTACGGGCTTACCCTATTACCTCAAACCACGAAAATAAACCGCTTTATTCACTCCTCTCCAACTATCTCTGTACCACCCAACTCACTTCTTAGCTGGGCTTTGGCACACTACAAAAGGGCACAGGTCAGGACACTCATTCATGCCACCGCCTTATATTCTGCTCTATCCTATCCTAACGCAGAGCAGAGCACCGAGCCCATCTCATTCCAGCCAGGGCATATGCCCTATGCCACTTAGCACCACTTGGCGCTGTGGTCAGTGCACACCAAGGACTAAAAGAGGGAATGGAAAGGAGGTAAAGAGCATGGACTCAGTCGAGGTCTGAATTCCGGACCTTGCGCATTCAAAGCAAGAATCACACCCGTAGACCACTGAGTCGTGCTTTTGTGCGTGTTTATGTTTTCTACCTTGACCACTTCTATCGCCCACTCTAGAGTGTCTAGAAGCAACTGCTATCTTTCCGTGTGCTACCTTCTGGTCACTAACTCTGCGGAGATGCTAACAAACATCCAAATCTACTTAGCTTCATTCCACTCTGCTCTACTGAGCTGCATCGAACTGGACTGACATCTGCATTCAGTCGAGCAGTGGGGCAGCAAACATGAGCATTAGGGAATGGTCAATGGAACAACTAGCGATTCTCATCATTGGCAATGACATGGCACAGATGTAAGCGCTTGCGGCTCAATGCTGAGATCGGAGGTCAAATCTCGGCTGATTATAATATGCAAGGGCTAAGCAACGCCCTTATTTCTTATTTGACATGGTTCGGCAGCTACCCATTTTCGTATAAGCTTTCGATGTTAAGCAGAAGTAGATGAGGAGAAGGAAGATTTTCCATGGTTATTAGTATTTACTCCTTTCCCTCATTATTGATGATATGGAAGCAGGATACTACTGTCCGTCCGTTCCAGAATAGATATATCCTTTGGTAAATAGGGGTAGCACCATCGAAGAGGGTGCATAGCTTATGATTCTACTCATCAATGTAGTCCTTATTTCTTGTTTTAACAACTCTGACCTTTCTATTTCAACTTCCCTCACTCATAGCATCACCGCCACCGCCAATACCTTCATTTTTATTACCACCTCTACCACTTCCTCAAACACCTCCAAAACACAATCACCAGTGAATCGCATCGTTTCCTTAGCAAATTTGTAAAATTTTTAAAGTGATTGATTGAGACCCCAAGTGCTGACCATCCAGTTGTCAGGACTATGGATTAGTGCTGAGTATCAGTTACCGGTGTTCTGTTTGTTTACAACCCTGTTTAACTCAGTCATTGCTTGTACAGTCAGTGCTACTATGCCACCGTAATAATAAGGATGGGCACCTCTTATAAAGAGTGCGATGATACGTTGCGTTTACAAAGGCAGACTATTTGAGCACACTTTACTGAGCTGACGCATAATAGCTTAGCATCAGCAACACTTATTATAAGGAATGCAATCCTTTTCTTTGTAACTTGTATTGAGACTTTTACTAATGTAAAAATATTTGCTTTTTCTTTTCTTATGAAAACAACGCAGCGATTAGGATTGTGCTTGTTCTGCACACACTCCTTTCTCTCTGAGTGGCGCACATTTCTTCCGCGATAGGAGTCGTGTCAACCAAAGGCAATGAAAAACGTCTAACAGCTGTGTCATCACGAGGTTTCCGACCGGATTATCGGGGACCAGCAGGCTTTAACATTGGGTTTAGCTTGAAGGTGCTCCAGTAAAGAGGAGCAGTTTTCGATCTGTTAGTCTGTTAGTCCTTATATTTCGAGCAATGGTACCACACGAATTGATAACCAAAGATCATAGGCTGATTACCAAACAATGTCATTAAACTGTGTTTGTGAAGTCAGTGTCATTGTCAATGATATCAGTGAAAGCAATTCTAGCTCATTAGCACAACTGGAACACGGCGAATCACCTAAGGATCTTTCACAACGCATCTAGAGAATATTAGTGTTTACTCTCGTTTTATTATGTGTAGAGTGTTGGCAAGTAATATTATCCATAATGATGTACCGAACGGCTTACAGTTTGTGAAGTTCTTTGATGAGCAACAGTAATAAAAGATTTCCCACGTGCATTTGAGATGCACACCTCCTTGGCCCATCTATGTGCTTGCATCAGTAAGTGCGCGAAGTGTGTATTGAGACATTGCATTTCACGAGTTACTGAATGGCGTGAAAGCAGAGAGAGCAATTCAAATCGAATTCCTGGTCCAAGTACTTCACGAGTAACCCAGTGGAGAATAGAAGCTGTAGCAAAGCATTTCAACTTTGTCAAATCAGTCTGAATCGGGTTGACTACCCAAAGCGCGCTTTATGTCTTATAGTTCAGACAGATTATTCGCGATGGGCACTAATCAAATGCACTTAAATGATCCATCGTTAATTTTGTGAGGAAGATTTCCATTGCACTGATTATCCACCAAGAAGATGAGCCAGACATTTCTGTCTCTAGGCTACATTAGTTTCGCAATGTTTCTTCTGTACTTCAATTATTTAGCTTATGATTAGAACAAAGGCTGCTTAATGATGCGGGACTCGACCTCTGGACTTTCTAAATCTCGATGGGCCGTCAAGCTAAATGCTATGTTTTTTCGTCTCCGCTTGGGTCGCATTGTGGACAACAATCGCAACTGCATTGTTGACCCAACTGGTACCCTAAATGATGCAGACGATTACGGATTTTGAACCTTTTTTGTAATTTTATGTTTGATTTACACAATGAACTGACAATGTAAGGGCATTTGGTCTCACTTAAGGTGGAGAGGATTTGAACCTTACCTAGATAAAATAAAGGGTCTGGTGGTACTGAGTGCTTCGAGGAATGTTAAGAGACATACAAGGCATCTATTTGCACAGTATTTTGAATAGTGAGAACGAGGTTTGGCTGCGTAAGAGAAGCTGGAACTTCAAATAATCGGACCATAATTGATGAATAGATGCGCGATAATGGAAACAACGTTCAAACGCACTCAAGCGTCAAACCTCTGAGATTGAACGTACTGCAGCAAAGATCTAGAGCACATCTCCAATTGGTCATTTATTAGCATTGGTGACAAGCTGAACGAAGCCACCCTGTCAAAACGGGGGACCGAAGTGACCTATTTTTGCTAATAATTTGTTTAACTCTACACAGTTCACCCAGCTACCAAGCGCTACGCAGTTGGTCTTCAAATGCCCACCGCAGCACCATGTGATGGTCAATCCAAAATGGTTGAGCACAAGTACAGCTAACCACAGGTGGAAATGACGCTCCAAAGAAGAAGTTTGGCAAGCAACAGCATGGTCCTTGTCTTCATTCCGTATTATCTCTTCATCATCATAACTCCTTGGACATATTCTCAACTTTGCTTATAACACTTTTTTCCTACCTGTTCATTGCTGCAGTGAGGATGATTAACCACTGCTATATTTATGCCAATGGCAAGGGCAAGCAATTCAAGACGAGGATTTTGGAAACTAGAATATGTATTACAGGACTCCTAAGAAGAATTGTGATGTGGTTTTGAAAGCCGCTCACCACGGTTAACGACAAGCATTAGAAATGGGTTAGGTTTGGTGACCCACCTCATGGTACTTCAACTTAGGTCACAACGATCGTCCATACTTCGCTACTTTTGATGGAGTGATCCGCACAAGCATGTCAAATCAAGTTAAAACTGGCAGTCGGCTCAAATCAGCATCAAACGCTACTGTATCCTTCGGAGGTACTGAATGCACTCTGTCCTCCAATCCTACTAGCTGATTCAGATTCATTCGTTCCGCCTTGCCAAGTGTACGTTCTTTCACCATCCCTCGCCATCATAGCCATCCTACCTAATCGTTTATACTAATACTGGTCTTCTCAAACCCTTCATTATTCACAAAACAGCTTCATAACTTCGATTATTGGATCCTAGGTGACCAATAACCTACCTCTTGATGTCGTGGATGGTCATAGGATCAGTGCTTAGATGCGCATTGCAGGCAAAGCAGTTAGTAAATGGAAGAGCCTTCAAAACTCAAAGCGCGTCATGGCTCCAAGGGACGTGGTATTTTCGGTACGGTTTGTGAATTTGTAGGAGGTCGACGTCTTGGCTGACGTTGGTCCTAATTAATCTGTCGCATTATTTCCGGCTGGTGTAAGACATCCGTAGCTGTCCCTCTGCGATGCTAAAGCTTTCATTATGCCTTCTTTAAGGATATTGCAAGTTACATATTCCGTGTTTTTTAAAAAGCTGTCCAAAGGCGTTCTGATTTTAAGGGCCTGTAAGCAACTTAAAAGACGAAAAATTAATTGATTTATGAAATTGTAGCCCTATATACAAGAAGATCACACGTGGAACTTAAAACGCATTTTTCGGGTCGCGCAGCTTAAGTGATTGTGTTTAGTAGAGAGACAGAGTCCAATTTGTTCGAGATTTCCTGCTTTAGCCTCTAAACACGCCTACTGGTGGGAAGCCTTCACAATGCACACAGCGGTTATCCAGTACGCTGTGGGACGCAGCCAGCCAATGCAATTTCGTAGCACTGCCCTCCTGTCCGCTGAGGTGCGACGTTATGCCACGGCGCAGAGGAGTGTGCTGCAATGGGAGCAGCCTCCACCTCACCCCTCCCCTCCCCTCCAAATGCGTGCGCACACTCCCACCACCTAAGACTAACCGCTGAGTGCGACACACACCATCCCCACCACCACTCCACCTTTATCTTTGTTGCTATTAATGGGCCAATCCTCGAGGTAATGCAATACGAGGCCGACCCCAACCCGTGGACGGGGTTGAGCAAGCTCACAGCACCCGTCCCAGTCCGAAGAAAAATACAGGTAATTTCATTGGTCCCAAATTAGGGACCGTTGCAGAAATTACACTGCAAAGAACAGATACTACACATGATCTTAGCTCAGAGAGCCGAGAAGCGATAACCCACGCGCACGCCCCCAACCCACGGCCCCGACCAGCTCTCACCTGCTCCCACCCCACCACACCAGCGTCACCTAACAGTCCCCTGTGCAACCCACCTCTCGCACCGCTCCTCTGCTCTACACCTAATCCTCCCCGCCTACTGCTGGCTGTTTACCTCCTTTCTCTCTTTCTTCCTCTCATTTAACCCCATCTTATTTACTCTCGCCTAATCACACGCATTTGTGCCCATCCTACTCACTTTCTACTTCAGTAGACAGTCATCAACGCATCTTAACTTCATCCCCCCTGCCCACCTGCCATCACTCATTCTCCTCCCTCGTCCTTCGCAGTCTTATATTTTTATATGTGAAATTTATTGCAAACACTTGTGAGATTACACGCCTTCCTGGCTAGTAACCATCCTGAGATGTAGTAGTTTTTCTTAATTAAATCATATTATGAATGTATTTATGTACTACGCAAACGTCAAAATCAATTCTCACATGTGCCTTAGCAGCCATACCTCGTGTTCGAATTTCGATCACTGGCTAACAGGCCAGCGACAGAGTGAAAAATGCTGATTTCAAAATTGGCACGACACGAAATGCTTTTAGCACTCTCGCTCTGAACATCGACTTTCAGACCACCATTGGTGGTTCCGCAAGCTACTCTAAGCCTCAACTATTCGCCTAACATCCTAACAGATTCTACTAATAGCTCAGCCAATGCCATCCCAAATACACTCGTGAAAAAGTAGCTATCCAATCATCAAAATCACTTAATCGCGGACTCTTAAGAAGATTGTTAAACGCCGGAGTAAGTGAGATTAGATGCATAATTTTAAACAATGAGTGTAATACCTAATCTCTTTAAGTGTACTTTGTAGGCGGGAGGCCGGAGGACAATTTCAACTTGATCGTGGACGCACGTGGTTGCGCTCCAGATTCAGAGGCCTCTCTGTCACAAACACTCACCTGTCATGCATTTTCGCCTGTCTACAATGCAGACGTCTAGGAACATCCAGACTTCTAACAGCAGGGGTGGAGGAAGTGAAGAGGGGAAGGGAAGGCCCTTCTGCAGGGAGATTTGAGGCTTTTCTTCCTAGAAATTAGAACCAGCCCCCTCTTCGAACGATGGTTATTTAGTCAACATGGCTTAACAGTTAAACTAGTTTTTTTACACCAGTATGGCATATGCCAAATGGATTTCAGAGCATTTCGACATTTACGCACAATTGTACCATTATGCGATGGAAGGTTCCGACCACTGAATAATTGATGCAAAATGTTAGGGGCTGCGTTTGTAAAACATCCATAGTCAGTTCAAAGACAAGTACTATGACCAGAATGACCGGTTCATCAAAGACTTAGCCAATTAAATACGTGAACACAATTTGAAAACCGTAGTTGATCTTTTGAATCATATTACAAGGTATGTAAAAAGTGCAATGCAAAGGCTCAGAAAATAAAACAAAAAACATCGCGGGACATCATGCGTGCCAAAGATGAAAAGGAATTTGAAATGTAGATATTTGGCTGTTTTTAGACAGATGACGAGGATAACTGCAATGCACAGGCGGATTAAATTTGAGTTGGGCTATCGTAGTAAGTGACAGAGACCAGAACAAATATAGAGAGACACAAGGCATGCAAGGACGAGGGAGGAGAGTGAGTGATGGCAGGTGGGCAGGCGGGATGAAGTTAAGATGCGTTGATGACTGTCTACTGAAGTAGAAAGTGAGTAGGATGGGCACAAATGCGTGTGATTAGGCGAGAGTAAATAAGATGGGGTTAAATGAGAGGAAGAAAGAGAGAAAGGAGGTAAACAGCCAGCAGTAGGCGGGGAGGATTAGGTGTAGAGCAGAGGAGCGGTGCGAGAGGTGGGTTGCACAGGGGACTGTTAGGTGACGCTGGTGTGGTGGGGTGGGAGCAGGTGAGAGCTGGTCGGGGCCGTGGGTTGGGGGCGTGCGCGTGGGTTATCGCTTCTCGGCTCTCTGAGCTAAGATCATGTGTAGTATCTGTTCTTTGCAGTGTAATTTCTGCAACGGTCCCTAATTTGGGACCAATGAAATTACCTGTATTTTTCTTCGGACTGGGACGGGTGCTGTGAGCTTGCTCAACCCCGTCCACGGGTTGGGGTCGGCCTCGTATTGCATTGCCTCGAGGATTGGCCCATTAATAGCGACAAAGATAAAGGTGGAGTGGTGGTGGGGATGGTGTGTGTCGCACTCAGCGGTTAGTCTTAGGTGGTGGGAGTGTGCGCACGCATTTGGAGGGGAGGGGAGGGGTGAGGTGGAGGCTGCTCCCATTGCAGCACGCTCCTCTGCGCCGTGGCATAACGTCGCACCTCAGCGGACAGGAGGGCAGTGCTACGAAATTGCATTGGCTGGCTGCGTCCCACAGCGTACTGGATAACCGCTGTGTGCATTGTGAAGGCTAAAGCAGGAGGCCCTCTCGAGGTCACTGTTTCTTGGAAAGTTGTCATTTCCTTTAATATTTATCCTGTCTGTAGACACCTCACTCAGAACCTGTAGTGCTTACATTGTCTTTCATGTTCTTTAAGCTGAGCGGCAGTTGGCAAACATCGCCTAATCAACCCTGATGGCACTCCTATCTCTGGTAGGGACATCCGACAGCATGGCGCTAGTCTAGAGCCAGTGATTGACCACCCAAATAACATAGCTTAGATCCTGACCTCAGTGAAGTACCGTTTTCTTCAGCACTTGCCCACTATTATGAGGCATGCAGCCTAGTCAGATTGGGTGCCAGTCATCGAACGCGCTGCATCTTTATTCATCGCTTAAACGTTTGTCAGATTAAACACATCCCTGGTACGAGATGCAGGAAGAAGTTCGGAATCTGTGCGTGATGCGTGTCAACTTCACTGAAGCCGACTGAAGCCGACAGAAGCTGTGTCCACATCCTGCCATCTAAGCAAACAGCCTGCTGAAAGATAGCGTTTCAATTCTCAGACGTTATGCATAATGTTCTCACATTACTTTACCAAAAAACATTGTGAATTTTACGCGATGCTTGATTCCTTCCAATAGGCTGCAATCCTTTTAGACATGCCTTAATTCTTTTTACAAATCGATTTTCAACGATGAGCTGCAATTGCCTTCATATGCTTGAATAGGCCACATTTCGTTGCTGTCCTAGGATACAAGTTGATTGTATTTTTCTGTAGTTTATGCATTTTTAAGCTTGGAAGGGTATTTAACCGGCATTTTTCTTCCAGTTCGACAGTTTCAAGGTCGTTGGTCGTATTTACTATACTGCCTGTCGGTATGAGGGGTAAGTTGGGTGTATTTCATTGCGGCGGTACCTTGAATGAACAGGCTCTGCTGGTTGAAGAATAAAAAACTACCTAATTTCAGGCTTTATACAGCATTAACGATGATCCGGACCTCAAGGATGCCAAGCATGTGCATGTCTGTATTGGTGCTTCGAAGATTATAGGAAAGTGGCAAATTTGAAGTTTGACCTCTGTATTTGCCTAGAGATTGGGATGATTATGCTGTGTTTTGACGGAGCAGTCGGTTATCCTTTCCCCAAAGTCTTTTCACAAGTGCAGTGTGACAGCCGCATTATCCAAATTGTAACAATAACCATAACGGTAGAATCTGCTGTGCTTATTTGACGTGGATATAGCTGCAGTGTCCTCTGAAAGGGTACTTGAGTATCCCTTTCTCCACTGACGAACTAGATGACGCCTCCTGCAACTTTGGTAGACGCGATTCGAACAAGCCTAAGCCAAGGTCGTAGGATTCTGCTACGAACCAGGGTCAACGTGTGGTTTGCGCCATCGTCGCGATAAGTGTCAATCCACCGATTTGATTGACATTACTTCCTTAGACTTTAGTTTGTCTCTGCATTTGTGAGGATGCTTTCGGATCGAAAATTTGTTGGCGCGGGTGATGGATAGACGCAAACTCCGGATTCTAGTGGAGAAACTGGGGCGGTTGGATAAATAGAACAGCATACCGACTGTGCTGCAAAGGACAGGTGTTTCATTGAGGCTGTACCGACTCTGGAAGGTGTTTAGGCAATCAGCGTTCTCTGATGAATCTTCTACCAAAATTGTGGGAAGCCTGCGAAGTGGGTGCAAGCGATGCCGTGCAGTGACTCATGTGCTTTGACGTGGTAGGCAAAAGTCACGTCACTGGGTGTGATGATGGTGAATAGAGGGATGAAGGGAATTGCCGGTTCATGGGTGCCTACAGATGCACATTTATGTACATTGAAAAGTCCCATTTGCTTAGTTACTTTGATAAGGTGTGACGCCTGACTGCCGTTTGTCGTTTTCTGCATCAGCCACATTCACTGGTCGTTCTATGGGAGTGACCATTGGGTTGGGACTAGCAGTGTCTATTCTTACTTTCTCACCTCCCACATGTCACTTGCTTGCTATTATCATTTGTTTGGATGATTTCATCGAGCACTGTCATATTTTAAAAAATTGGTTGTTTTGGCCTTTGTGCTCATTGGCATCTATGCATGCCATTGACAGCATTTGTCCATTTCAGCATCTCATTTCCGATTTCCGTTCTAAATAGTTAATGCACGTTCATCGGTTACGTGTATTGTCATTCTAGCCAAACCGGAGAAGGTTGTGTTTAGCAGGATCTCATAAAAATGCATGTGCTCTTTGAGAGGTTTGATCGGGACAAGTTGTTTGCGACTATTACAAAGTACGCCAAATTCGTTGTTACCGGACTGAGTGTACTGGATGTTGATAAGATATGGCAATTTCCGTGATACCACCTGCGAGCATCAATAGTGGAGTGGATTTATCGCCTTCAAATTAGTGTTCCCCTTCCCAAGTCAGAACAGTAGCTTAGGCAGTATGCACACTTGCGTATTCTCATTAGTCTACTTGTGGTCAGAAAGCTTGTTTCTGCTTTACTTCTTCCCATTGTTTTGGGGATTTCGCCGATTGCCAAGCGATTTCATTGTTTGCGAATGAGCGAAAATGCGAGTAAGAGGACGCGACTTTGAGTGAATCCGCCTAAGCCACTATGCTGTGAAGATTTGTCATCATCGCGAAAAGCATAATGCGATGTCTGCCTCCGTATTTGTTAGAACCGCAATGTCACGGTGACGACTTTGGGAGTGACGCACTAATTACCTAGGTATTTTCACTTCTCCCGCTGTAGCAATGTAGTAGTCTCGGTGTAATCTCCACCTTGACGGTACTCTATGTAGTGGGACTGGCAGATGGACGACGGGTCGACGGGTCTTTAAGAAAGGAACAAGCGCAGATTTGGCGTTTCCCTTGGTTTAGTTGCATTAGTATTCTTGGCAGCTAACACTCAATAAACGCTTTCTAAGACACAGATAGATGTGTACATTTGCTCTTTTTACTTATCTGTTGACTGGGTTATCTGGTTGATAGGGGTTTCGGTAGGTAGACAAGCGAAGGTAGGGCAATACATTTATTTCACTGTCGATGGGCCTACTCATCTAGTTATTTTCCTCTGCTTCACTTCAGCGATGCAAGCTGTAGCGTTGGAATGCTTGCACAGTCCTGCCTGATGTATGATCTTGGTGAAATCGCTTCATCTCTGTCGCAATATCTGATTGTCGGGATGCCAAAACTGGCACTTCTCTGACTTCCCCATGACGAGTGTTTCTAGAGAGCATTGCCTCATTTTGCTTGCATTATTACTACTAACAATCCTTGGTTAAAAACTGCTTATTGTATAAGAAAATGCAATGCTTCACTTAACAGGCTTATAAAAAACCTTAGTCTGGATGCTCGTGGTCATCATAGCAGCCACAAAACACTTTCGTTTCGCATCGGAATTGAATGAGGAACCCGATAACCTTCACCGTTACAAATGTTTACACAACCCTCAATGATAGACAGACTGTTGACTGTCTGAAACAGAACATAGGCACCCTATGGGTGAACGATGCATTGTCATATCAAGAAGGGGCGTGTTTTTGCGATTTCCATGTTCGCACCATGCATGTGCACACAGATAGGGGTAATGAGGGTTTAGTGACAAGACGTTGTAGCCTGGTGTGATGGTGCAGGATGCAAAATGAAGGGAGGCAAAGGGGAGGGAGAAGGAGGTGATGTCATCCATTCACTACTGTGTGGGTGTTATTTTCACTCCCTTCCAGATCCACCTATTGTACCCATTCTTTCTTTTTTGTCCCTTTTGGTGACTACATTTGCAATCGCCATCTCTGGACGTGGGATTCACGAAATGATGGGCGAGGCGAGGTGGTGGAAATAGAAGAAAGCGGATCCACAAACTCTGTCTGACTTTGGTCCAGTCCCTCCTGATATTTTTGCATGTCCTGTACTTTTCGATATCAATCGAGGGATCTGTGTAGATGCACGCATTTAGTCCAGCAGCTTAATGTCTACCCAAACGGAACACTTACGCCTGATGGGTCTCGCCCCGTCGATATCTATCGTATGCACGAATATGCTTGCTCGTTTCCGTTCCACGCCTTGCCACAAGACCATTTTGCTTTTTCGACCAGTAAAGCGCAAAGTTATTCACCCTCGTTGTCGGTGGAGTCCACTGTGCGCACGGGTCGACTATCTTGTTCATGGGTGCGCCACCTACATCCTGCGTTGGCAAAGCAGTTGCATTGGCTTCATTGCCTTAGTGGGCAAAGAGGGCGTCTTCAGCACTGAGTGTCACGACCCAAGCTGGTTCTAGACAACCTGGCACTTGCAAGAAGAACGGGTCGTTTGAACGCAAACAGTGTGGATGATCTTGAGGTGTGCCGTGAGAAGCACAAGGTGAGGGTGTAGGGGTCAAATGTCTGCTAAGCTTGAGGAAAGGTGATGTCGCGCAAAGCTCCTGGCGCTTTGTGGACGCGAATTTGACTAGGTGGTTGAGGAGGTTGGTCTCTTTGACGAAGACGACTATGCCATTATTCTATACTCGTTTGGGGTATTTTACAAGTTTTGTTATCGTGAGTGGGTACAACGTATGATGATGAGAAGAGATGAGCTTGAATTAAGCTTTGATGTTCTCAGGTAAACTGAGAAGGGGCAGCGAGTGATTCAATCTGAAGCCCCTTGTGTATGTGGTACGTCTGTTTTAGATTGGGAACCGGTCCTGTGAGCGTCTATTACTCTGCTCTGATCTATCTATCCATCTCTCTATCGCTCTATCCATCTCCCTTCCAAAGAGGAATTTTGTGAATCTTCTGTTGCGTCTGCTTATCACTTAACCTACAGACATGCGTACATTTAGCTGAATGTAGCAGGACGTAAAAATTTCATGGTATGTTCTGTGTAATTGTAGCTGCACCAAGTCATATAATCACTCAGAGCAGTTAAGGCTAACATGATTTGTTCAGGTGTGCTCACACTTCTAGCACTGGCTACAAAGAGAGGGTAGGAAACTGAAACCACCTTTTTATCCGAGATGTCATCCACTCTTTTCAGGTCACTCTAAATAATGTTGATCAGGTCAATGAATAGTTCAGTAAAATCTGGTGGAATTCTGCCAATCGGTAGGCCAACGTACTCCTCACCGACGACAGGCAGCGATCTTTTGTCAAAGTTGGCAAAGTAGGGATGCAAAAGAGCCTGCTGTGCATTTACGCGAAGACGTGGGCTAGTGCTTACATGCCAATTAGCACTTCCTCTTAAGAACGATAATACAATGTAAACAAATATCAAAAATTGATTCGTTGGTGAGTTGTATTGGTTCGTGAAGACAGCGATGGACTTGAGAGGGTAGTGGTGACAACGAGAGATAAGAGAAGAAGGGTAGAACGCGATAGTCGCTCACAGCTAACAAATCAAGACCCCTTGTATCAAGTGCGCGCATGATCTCTTTTGAGAGTAGAGCCTATTGGCGTGCCAAGAAGGAACCATCCAGGGTTATAAGGGCAACTTTGTAACGCTACAACACGTTTTCAAAATTGGTAAATGAGTACTGCAAAAGCAGAGTGGATGTGAGCATTGTCATGGAGCGGCAGGGGAGAGCAATGATTCATGTCGCTAATATGACGTCGGTTAAGACCAACGTGTGTACGGTGAAGAAGACTTATGGACTCAATGAATCCTCTTCTCAAGAAGCCGTATTTGCTGGTCTGGAGGCGGCCGCAGTTTGAAAAGGCACCAAAGCAAGCCACTAAGTACGAATTAACGACGCTTGGAAGCTGCGTACTTTCTTATAACAGTTCATTTCTTACTAGTCTTTGGGTCACTCTTGACCTTTCTTCTCTAATAAGGTAAGGCAGCATCTTTCAGAAGGCAAGATAATAAAGGCGTATTTGTTCGGACGCCTCAGTTACTTGTCTAGGTAAGTGGTGATCCCTCTCCTCCAAGGACTGAGGCAGTCACTACTGTGTCTGGAAGGATGGTGACTGCAGATGATTTTGCTTGCTCGGTGGCAACTAAGCACTTTCAAATAAGTGCTCTTTGCAACTTCAACGTCTGATTGTGAGTGCGGGCACCTACATTCTCATGAATAAAACCAGCGTTTGTCAATCAACATTTAGTTGCACAGCTAAGGAATCAATCAAAAACGCTACGCCTTTTAACCAAACAGAAGTTCCGAGAATGGAGGTAAAGATTGCGCTGCCATATCCAACCCAATCCATGGATGACAGTCATCCAAATGCAGTTTGTGACATTTTCCTGACGCAGGTATCACACAGTCATAGATTGAATGGATATGGAATAGAGCATGATGGGCCTGTTATTTTACCCAAAACCTGCTATTTCTAAAAACCATTAGGATAGTTATTAAATGCGTGAAGATAGTGTCGGGACACTTTAAGCATCTTCCCCGTCAGATGAGAGAAGATGCGTGCAATTCGTGGGCTATCCATTACCTACATTAACTCAAGTTAGCCAAAGCAATTCATTTCTGATGTAAATATCTTAAATGTTGGCTGGCTGTAAACTTTTGGTATCAAATTGTAATTTCGACTGTCCTATCAATGGCAAGTTGCATAAAAATTCACCACTAGATGACGACTCTTTGTTCGTTAGAAATGTTTACAGTCGTCTAATTTTTGGACCAATGGGTGGCAGGATGGATGGCCAGCCAGATGGATAGTTTAATGAATGCATGAATGAGTGAATGACGGTGGTAACCAGCTTCTTAATTCTAATTGACCTATATTTTGCAGGTTTATCCATTTTCTTCCATTTATTTATTCTTTCATCATTGAAATAGCGGATTCTGTGCAAAGTTTTTATTGAAGAGATGGAGGCATCCTTAAGTGAGGGGAAAGGGTGTTAGGTTCTCCGATGACACGGCAATCACCTTTCGTATACACTGCCACTAATTCCATGTCTCGAAAAGTGCATGGTAGGGGGATAAGGACGCGTTAGATTTTCAGCCATAGTTGATTTTTTGGAAAGCTTTGGAGCTAAAACAATTCCAACTAGTTCGAAAGTGGTGAACACTTGGTTATACATGCATCGATCTTAAAAAGTGCAACCTCAGATGATCTGGAAATCTACCAGACCAAACACGCCGACAAAATAGCTAAAAACCAAATAACTGGCTGCATTTACCTAAATTCCATACCACTTACACAGGCATACATCTCTCACAATCTAGGTGAAAGTTGATCCGCATCCTATAATTACACTTTGCTTTCATCTAAGGTTGATTTTTTTATTGATATTAGCGGTGTTAGCTATCAAAATGGCTTTTTGACGGAAGTAAGTGTTTGTCAAGCATTGATTGCAAAAAAATAGACAATGCGAGACAAAATGTGAAAAATTGTAAAGCCGAAGGTACGTGCACTCCGTAACATTTAAAATTTTATGTATAGTGGGATGATCTTTACGCACTTAATATTATTAAAACACTAAAAGCATGTTTGAGGAACCTGACTGTTTTACTCGCTCATCCCCGTTTTCATTTATTGCATAGACAATGATAAGGAGATGATGTTCCAGTTCGCATTTTATTGGAGATTCGGTAATATTTGACTCACTTACCCCCAATCCCATAGTTGGTACTTGGCAGTGCAAATAGCGACAGTTAGGCAGCAGATGACTACTTTACTTATTCTCTAACATAGTCGTCACCTCACTTCCATATGCACTTTTTTTTATTTCCCTACCCTTCCACGTTCAAAAGACCAACGCACGAAAACCGTATATACCTTCAGCCTCGGCGACATCAGATGTGGTTTCTGTACGGTTGAGCAGTGCTTAGACAGGCTTTTTTCGCTGCTCAATCAGTGCGTGGACTACGCTGCTGCATCCCATTTTGGTGTGTAAGGACCAAATTCGCTCTCAAAGATGTTAAACCTGCCGTGGCCCCGACTACAGGACTAGTGTACCTTTCTGGTAATTCGTTCTTGTACTAGCAAAGTAGAAATAGACTTTTGATGATGATGACAAAAAAGATGGGGGCGCTTATCGTGGCATACGTCCATCCCCTTCCTATAGATGTAAAATTGTTTGATTTTGCATTCCAACTCCTTGCTATCATCCGACTTTCGATACTTTCTTCCGTCGACCCGACTACCCAATTATCTACAAAACTGTCCCTTGACTTTCAAAATATTCTCTCTGATCAGCCAAAATGGGAAGTTGCCCTTTTGAAGTTCTGATATGCTAGCGAAATATCATGTCGTATTGTCACTCCGCTTACCAAATAATTCTAAAGCATGTCTGGAGAATATTATCTGGCAGTGCCAACGCTGAGGGCCTACAAATGAACTATCTCGGAAACAATAATTTCCCACCGGTTTATTCGGTGGAAGAAAGTGGCAAACGAACTACCAAATACTTTGTCATGAAGCGGCAAAATTTGTGAGTTTCCTTTAAGACGATCTACAAGTGATGGCAAATAATCCTAAAACTTCATTCCCTTAAAAACTTTATGTGAGTACCTTCGCAAACGCTGATTTGTTTAGCGGCGTTAACAACAAATGCGTGTTTCGCCCACCTACTTTCCACTCCCTTCCTTCATTTTAATTGGGTTCGCAAAAACAAGCAGATTCTTTGCCCCCCTCAAGCTTCCCATAAATCCTTCCATGTTCCACCGAAGGCTCAGGTGCTCGCATTTGCAAATATCACAAACTATCTGAAAGAGCTGACAAACTGACAGGTGAAACGCCTTCAGCTTCTTTGAGCACTCTGGCTTTTCCAGAGCAAAGTTGGAACAGACATCCCTATAGTTGGCGTCACAAATAATTAGCCTTCATAGCTATCCATTGGTTCCACATGATTTAACTGCCTTTTAATTAGAAAGAAAAAATGCATATTACACAACTTGAGGGGGATGAGACGTGGTTATATCTGAGGAGGCGATAAATTCTTTACAACGGACAACAGATTGGATAACAGTTTAGAAACTACTGCTTTTCGACGTGTTTCTAAGCCTGACCAAAGGGAAAGGTCACTGCCTCCACATCTTACTGTTAAGTAGGCAGGTAGCACTGCACGTTCAATCGTGTGTCAGCTCTGACGATGTTTTCTTGGCGACTCGACCTGCAGCTGTTTCGGGTTACACCATGAAGACTACGAACCTGCTCAGTGGTGCAGTAGGTGTAGGTATTCAACGCTACAAGCGAGAAGCGAACAGAAAAGCCTCGACTCACCTCAGTGATTCTCAAATGCTAACAAATGATTCTTTTATTACCTCTCCGTGTGAGTTTACTGCACACCTTTGCAGCAGCGCTTCGTCCAACAATTCTACTTCATTGTTACAGATGCGGCTTGTGTAAAGGTGGTGGTGCAGCCCTCGTAGTTCCTTACCTCCTCATAAAGTCGCCAAGTATTGTGCAATTGAGTGAGTTAGCACTGAGTATTTCACAAAGAATTCGCGATCTCAAAGTGTCATTTCAATCGTCACCGGCATTTTCTAGCCAAGAAGTACATTCAAGTGAGGCCTTTATTAAATGGGATCGCAATTAGCTTCTTTCACAGTTCGGTCTTTGCAATCAGTTACTACCGAAGCAAGTCCCTTCTGCCTCTCTTTCCCACGATGTGTCGATCACCTTCACCACGGCTTCTCGTTCCCATTATTGCACGTGCAGAAAACAAATTGCTTACCCACCGCCATCGCTCAGCCACGACAAAAGACAAGTTGAGCTGTGAGGAAACCAGAGAAGCAGACTTGATCCAACCATCTTCCATGTATACCGAAAAAGTGGCACTAAATTAGAAGCTGCCACAAATGCAGAGTTGATGATCTCAACATCAGCCTCAAGAAGGATTACCTTTCCAGCCAGTAGTGGAGTTCCCAGTTCTTATTACAGCTACTCTTTTGCGAATCACGCTTAGTGATTTCATCTTGGAATACAAATTTGCTCGGTTCTATGCACGTTTGTGTGAACTCGCTTCGTTGCATGGGTCTTGCAGTGGTAGTTATTACCACCACAGCTTTCCGATGGCATTAACCAAATTTAATGGTGGCCCTTTCTTCTCGTTTCTCGACGCAGTCACTACGGAGGCATTTATGGATTGGGATAGCAAAGAGATTAAGAAAGTGTAGAGCTTTCGCTAATGTGAAGTCATGAAAAATAGGTGACAAGTGTTTCAAGTGTAGGGATTGAGCCTCTCTCTCCCTGAAAACCCAGCTACCGCAGAAATGAATGACTCGCAACTACCAGGCGTTCAATGGTAACATTGTTTTAGATTCCTTGATGCAAGTGCTTTCTGCTACTGTGAAGCCGATGTCATAAGCTCATGTATTGTTCGGCCACTGATGGGTAACAAGAACTGCCATTATACATAACAGAATGCAAGCTGGAATGATTGAAACAACCATACCACCTAGAAGGCGCAACCATGTGCAAAAATGTGAGATTCTTTTATGTGGCTTTAAAATTAAATGTTTTTGTCACGGTTGTGAGTAAAATGCAAAAGTCGGATTTAGGTTAGATTCCAAGGCCTGTAATTATTGCCTCTGATTGAAGGTTTTATCACTATTACGGTAATGCAGCCGGCTTTTGTTCTTTATGAATGTGTGGGTGTTTTTGAGTTATATGAAGCAAAGGTGAGAGTTAAACAAAGCAGGAAAAGAAAGGAGCAACAAAACTCAAAAGAGTTTGCCTGCCCAAATTATTTTGGGGTAACACTTGAACAGCCTGACATCAAAGAACTGCACTGCGGAAATGAAAGTGACTCTGCTATTTAACCGTGGTAAAGAATTACACTGTTCATTGCACAAGTAAGAGAGCTTAAACCATTGCACCACCTACAATACCTATTTCGAAGTAAATCTCAATCAAGTGTGTAATTGTCTGATTTATTGCGAACATTTTAGTCTAATTATTGGTGTACTTCATCGTGTTATCATTTTCATCTACCCTCTTGTCAAAAGATACATCGGGCTACTTATTTTATCCAGACTCCACTGTGAAAGAACATTCGTTCAAATTGATAAATGAAGACTAATAAAAAGACGTACTATGTGTCGAATCTAGACTTGGAGACTCATCATGGCCTGTGCTCGGTACGACTGCTATTCTGGGGCATTTTATAAAAAGGCAGTGTCCAGATTTGTCTCGTTTCATTTCAGTCCTTCTAGCTTCCATTCTACCAATGTTGTGTACGTCGAAGCGTTCATGTTTTGTATCTTCTAAACACTAAACACTACTGGTGGCTACCATTGGTCATTAGATGGTGCCTATTCTTTGTAAGTTTATTAAGGCTGCTCTATTTTTCCTTTAATCGAAAGTTTAACTTCATGATTAGCGTGCACCCTCGAAGATTATTTAAGGCCCCGTGTTGTGGCTGTGGACTGCGATGTGAGTAATTAGTTAATTTTTAAATAACCTGTTAAAGTCTAAAATAAATGAGCTCATCGAAGGTAAGACCCACAGCGTCCTTAAGGTCCTTATGAAGAATATCGTCCGTGACGCCATCGGATACACTGAGCACGTGAGGCGCAAGACTGTTACTGCGAAGGATGTGGTCGAGGTCCTCAAATACCCGACTCAAACCCTGTAAGACCTCGGTGGATACTATAAGCCGTAGCTGAAGGGTGGGTGGATGGATGGGAAGGTTGCAGAGCATGTTATGTGAAAGTTGGGAGGGCCACTGACGAGGGGGACAAGGGAGTGTGGGCGGTGAAGGGAGGGGATTGCAGGATAGTTTAAGGAGAGTTGAAGGCAGGTGGCACCTCAGTACTTGGCAATGTGTAGATCAGATGCATGAGTGGGCAGTTGGGATGGTGGTGGATATTCGTTGGCCGGCTTCTGGCGCCTCTTTGGTACTGTTCTTCTCTCCCTTCCTTTTTCGAACTCACTTCGACAAATGTTGTCCTGTGCCTCACTACTTCTTGTGCATTTGTCCTTCCGTCTTTGTGATCAGCAAACATTCACAGTGGTCGCAAGGAGTAAGAGTAGTAGGAATGGTAGGACAATATGTCAGTGATTGAATGCGTAGGCAACATAGAACTGCTAGTGAATCGACATTGGTAATACTCCTCCTGATGGCAATCCAAGGGCAACTATAAAGTCTGGGAACTGCTACTACCGTTGCAATACTTTGTTTGTTCGGACTGCCGCTTTCGGTCACTTGGATGGCCCCTCTGTTTCCAGAATATGTTCAATCTGCTCTAGAACTATGCCTTCTTCTACCTTAAAGGAAGTCTCAAGACGCTACAACCATGGCCTCTAAAATTCAGCTTCAAGTCCATATTTAATGCAAATCTTCCAATCGCACCATCCTCTACTGCAATTTTCGACCTAATTCCACAGCACAACCAGATACTAGCACCTTAACTTCAGCCTCAAAACAATCCAGCTTATGGGAGCTAACAGCCTCACTTCTAAGGCTGAGCCGGGCGCCTCCAAACCCATTTAACTTAACACACCCTAGACCACTTGTTGATAGTGAAGAGCCTTTGAAATTACTTCATAAAGCATGTTAAGCGCTCATCAAGGATTATGCGTCCTTTAACTTCTAATTCCGAACCAGCATTGTTGATTTGTTTAAGTGGCAAGGTGCTCATATGCATCGAAGGAATGCATTTTTAGTATTAGTAACCTTTAGGCTGCCAGAATAAGAGCTCCGCAAGGCAGTTCAGACAGCTGTTTATCTAGAATAACAGGAGTCTGTTGGAACATCTGCCACAAAATTTACCGGATTTTAGCAGATACTTAATTTCAACCTGTCTGAAAAAGGGTCAATTCTGAGGAAAACTAAAAGGAAATGACGCAAGCTATGAAGTGGCTCAAATGCTTTTTGAATGTGCATGGGGAGCGAGAAGTCTAAATACGACAGGAGGAAGTGGAATGCAAATAGCTATCCACAGAAGGAGAGAAATAGCAGAATGGAGAAAGTAGTGACGAAAGAGAAGATACGCACGGCAAAATGATGATAACACTGATGGAGGGAAAAAGAGAGGCGTTTTTATGGAGTAGGGAAGTTTGCGCCGCCTTTCGTAGTAAAGGGCGGTGATAACGATCTTTCCGTCGTCTTGTAGCTGTCGCATTCAGCACCTCTCTTCTACCGTTCACCCTCTCAGTGGAGAAAAGAGGCCAACCAAAATCTCTTGCTCTGGTGTTCTCTCAAATGAGTAGACACTGGAGAGTAGGCTGGCCAGATAGCCTAGCTTAAACACATAATTTACTTCTATTCCACTTTACCTTCTTGCACATTATTTATTTATTAAGTTTTTAACATTGCGTCAATAATCAATCAGTCATTGATTGTCGCGACTTATTTCTGTTCACCAGTGCATATTATACCATGTTTGTGGTTTTGTGTGCATATGCGTAAGGCTAATAGGAACGACATTGATAAGAATAACAATGACTGCAACATCAATGTCCACCGAATTTCCTTGCACCCATATGGTTCAGAGCAATCACCCATCCATTCGCATTCTAGCTATCCATCAACAGGGACCAACCACGTCGTCTTACCCCTTCTCGGACGCCTTTTCTTAAGAGTACCAAGAAATCTAAGTACAGTACTCACCTAATCCAGTACAGTTGACTCACTCATCACAGTAATGGCGGTGGACACAACCGCACATAGATGCTCAATAAAATCACTTGAAAGCATAACCTCATGCGTTCGTTTAAGTGAGATCCATTGAGGTCGGGTGCAGTTGTCGATCCAATGCAGTTGCATGAGGAATGGGAGAACCAATGACAGGAGGCTTTAAAAGTGCCGAGCTAACAAGACGTGTAGTGGTTGGGTTGCTGTGTAGCCAATATAAAGTGCGTTCCAGTGTGATATGTGGTGGCTCTAAGGAGAATGCAGTGTGTCGCGCGACGGAATCACGGAAGAAGCAAAGGAGGCACATCACAGGTGAAAGCGAAGACGAGGTCGGTGCGGGATGATCTGCAGTTTCTCGTGCATGGATTGTGCGCACTGTCCGTCGCGTCGTAGCAACTACGCGGAGCGTGTGGGTGCTGGAGCACCCGTCGACCCGACTGCAGCACTCTTTTGGGTACGTAGCTGCCAAAATTGTTTGAATCGGCACGTAACTCGACACGCAACTAAAAGAAGACGCTTGTAATTTCTTGTCACCTGCAGTTGCTCAATTTGCAGTGATAACGTGTTAAACAAGCTGCAGGGCGGGGTGACTATCCAGCAGGATGATACGTTGCCCAACGCTCGGTTAGTGCACCTGATCGAGAAGGCGAAGAATTTGGATGCCAGCAAGAAGCGAGTTGACAATACGCTTGACTACCTGTCTGACTCACTAAGTCTGTACCCATAAATGCGATAATGATCCTCTTGAGGGCGGCTACAAAGAGGATTACTGACTAGCTGATGCGCCGATCGACTGAAGGTTGACTGGCTTAGGGTTGCGTGTTGGTCTGCCTTGGTGCTTCGGCTTCAAGGGCTGCAGAGATGGACGATGGTGCTACAACATCCAGAATTACCACTGAGATTTGGATAGAGGTTGGTGTTTCCGTTTCGCACCTCACACGCGATTGCACATCGCATGAGTCGACTGGTGGTGAGGTATATGGTCACAGTGTAGCGTCTTGCGGCTCCCTTTAAGGTAAAAGAAGGCATAGTACTGAGACAGAATATATATTCTGGAAACAGAGGGCTGGGGGCTGTTGGCACGGCACTGAGGCCGGCCAACCGGCTAGTACAATATGGCCACCCAAGTGACCGAAACCGGCAGTTCGAACAAACACAGTATTGCACACAGCGCAAGAATTTCTCGAAACGCTTTGCATAGATTTGCGTACATTCAGTAGCTATGCCGGTAGTCTATGATGACGCCCATGTAGACACACCGTGCGAGAAGTAAGCAAAGTGGAGCTGGTACCCAAGAATGATTAGAAGGAAATGGAACGAATAATGTTAGGGCAGGTTGCTGTATGTGTAGGAGGGTAAGAAGTAAAGAGTTGATCGAAAATTAGAGGAGAAGGAGTGAGTTCAAGTATTCAAAAGTTGTTTATACTAGCCCAGTAGCTCCCATTTAGCAAACCAGGTAGCAGCTGCCAGCGCGTAGCTGCCATCGCCATTTGTATTCACCCTCTTCGCTTTGAAACATTGTAGCTTTGCATTCTGCAACCACGAATGCCACAGTGACTCACAGGAATAGAATTATCACACACGACTGCAGCAAAAGCTTAGGTAATCTAAAAACCACAGACAATGAACACAATGTTTGCAATAATTCTTCTAACGATGCGTCTTATCGAGTGATTCCGAAGCCTGACATCATCTCTTTGTGCACGCAGGTGTTTTATCTTTAAACTCAACTCACTGCCGCCCCCTTATATGTACTGCTCTGATTATTTGTGTAAATGATACTAATGTTTTGACATACAAATGCATTAACTGACTATTTGCAATAATTTACGAGCCCACAATTTGCCACGACTTCTTTATGGGCTTAATCACAATAATAAAATACCAAAGTTGAAAATATATAATTATTTGAAAGTGTGTATGCTCCAGCGGA